>JAJOOE010018939.1:0-12510 GCA_036250405.1 Solanum raphanifolium | reverse complement strand
AAAGTTTTAGGTATTGAATAATAAGTTCCCTTAAATCTATTTTAAATCAAACACAAAATTAAGTGGAAAGTAATGAATCAAACACTTGATAAAAAATACTATCTACATTACTAATCCATACATTACAAATCTATGCATTATCAATATTTGTACCAAACAACTTAAAAAGGAAAAAGCAAAGGAGATAGAGAAAGCAAGAAAGAAAACTGCAATGAAGATGAACCATAACAAAACATATGGAAAATCCGTCATGTGTCAGCTTGGGGTAACCACTAATCTCATTGTATTCCTTCCCAACAATCTGAGTGAATCCATCCCATCCCTCAAATCTGAATCAGAAGTTATCAAAATCCAATCGTCATCTTCATCTTGATACTTTATTGAAAACCTTTTATGTGATATCTTAAACCTCTTTTCCACTTCCCCCTCCAATTCTACCCTCGTTGATAAAAGGGAGAGTTGAAATTTTATCATATCACCTCCATATGTAACCTTTAAAGTCATCACACCATCACGAGATACTCCTGTTGCAGGAGATCTTTTGTTACCCAAATATTCGCTGCCTTTATCTTGGGAAAGAGCATGACATTGTTGATCGACCACATATGGTTCAGCACCTTGTAAAGATACGCCTTGGCTAACATGGGCATTAACCTTTCTAGTCTTATGATGTGGCCATCTAGTGATTTCATATACTCTACATATCCGTTTCAGTGTTGATGTACTAACTGCGATAAAAAAAGTTCACAAACAGGATTTCAGTGAACCTATGCATAAATCATTCCGGTTAAAGGCATATGAGTGTACGTACATCATATATAATAACACAAAAAGTATTACGAATCTCAAATGCGCTAAAGTTAGTGAACTTACCACCTAGATTTTTGGCAGCATCTTTAAGAAGCGTGCCATATTGCTGCTCCAAAGACTCGCGAGTAATCCCATGATCTTTTTCTATCCTTCGTAATTCGTTGTTCTTCTGTGAATGGATTTTCTCGTTGTTAGTCATTGCTCCACTGACAAAGTTGTTTTCTCTGTTTATAGCTTCATCTTCAACCGATTGTCTCGCATAACTAAAATCCCTATGCTCCACTGTGTCATTACTCCTTGCGCCTGCAGAATTAGTTTCTAAATTTGGTTGCTCAAAGTGTGAATCAAGTTGCATCATTTCACTTGTATCCTCAATGTGGTCATCATGTGCTACATCCACGTTAACGGTTCCTCTGTTTGTCACAGCTTCCTCTATTGGATGAGGCAGTGACGGATCAACTTCCACTCTCCCTTCACAGTTGAGTGAGTCACACTTGTCTGATGAACAAGAAGGAACCAGTAGTGCAGCAGCAACATTATTTTCCCTGTTCTGTAAATTTGACTGTTGACAGAAAGAATCAATTTCTGTTGTTTCTCCTCCATCCTGAAGTGATTGAACACTCGGCAGAGTTTGGCCAATTTCAAAGGAATCAAGTTCATCACTTGGGGCAACTTTAATAACTTCAACGAGCATCCTCTGCCCTAGTTCATTTCCAGGAGCAACTGTGAAACCTGGATATACTTCTTTCGTTGTGGATAAAAGCGTGTTTAAGAAAGTCTTTGCATCTCTAACAACCATTTCGTTGGATGGCAGAAAGTACTCAACTACGCAAATTAAATTGTTGGAGCATTTACTTTGCAAAGAAATAGCAAAACTCTGAGTGAATCTAGCTTTTCGTGCACCAGGCACCAAAGGGTACTCTTCGATGCTTAATAGAGTAACATCTTTGCAAAAGCATGAACCTTGGGATGCAAATGCCCTCCCCACCAATGCCTCACCGCTCTTAATAAAACAGACCTCAGAAGCATATTCAAAGTCATGATGATACGTTGAACTCCAACGGTCATATATGGAGGCAGCAACACGATACAAGACTTTTGAAGAGGCAGATCGGGAAAAAGGAATCCAAATTTGTGCAAAGGGAATCCACCTATGTCTTTTAAGGATCCCATATAACCTGTCCTTTATTTTATCAACCAGCCGCTATAAAAATGATAAGATAAGCTATGAAATTAGTGGGACTGATCTACTTTCATTTATTTTGTTTAGTTTCGCCAAAATAAAAAGGGCAGCAATACCTTACCTTTGGAGGTGCCAAAAGTAAGTCCAATGAGTAAGGAGTGTAGAACCCAACTGATTCGGTACGTAAGCCCTATTATGGAAAATTAAACAAGGATTATGGAATTGTTCCAACAAAAGTGAATAACCAATGTCGTTGAGCAAAACCTTAATAATGTTGGGACAAGAGAAATATGGTTCTGTAGATACAATCTCAAATACACCAAGGCACTGCTGATCGTTGAACACTGGAAATGCATAATAAAAATGAATTTCCAAGCGAATTGCAGTTTGAAGTAGTGGAAACTCTGCAGAGGAGTAGCTTCTGACATCGGGGTTATATTCAGGCAAGCGTCTTGAGAAAACTCGTGCAGGGGGACCAAATGGAATTTCGTTGTCAATGGGAATCAAAGTATCTAGACAGAGCTTCCTGTATGAAGAGAGCCTCTTATCAAGTTTCTGATAGAAAGCAAATGGTTGATCCGCAGTGGACAGGAAAGTAGATTCATTGACGTTGATGGTTGCCCAGAATTGAACCAGACAAATATCTGGAGTCGAAATGATTTGCTCCATAGCAGAATGGATCCTCCATTTCTCAGTTGGAAAGATGGAAACAACAGAATAAGCTGTATCAAAAAGATGATAAGATTAGTGCTAAACAAAAATTGGAAAAATATTCACAACAGACAGATTAACTCACAAAAGATGGACTTAATGGATAGCTGGTAGTCCAACTCGTCGTTGTGTTTAATGCTCCAAAATGCCCAGCCATTGGACTTCAGTTGAGACCAGTGCAGTTTACAAGGCATTAGGTCACATACATCTGAAGGTTGATGAAGAAGATGCTCCATACTATACAAATCCAATTTCACTGCCTTTGCCCCGTCGCTCTGCTACTTATATAAGCAAAGTTGTGGATCAACTGTCCAAAAGTCGTCGAGTTACTACTATTTGTTCAATCATCCATAATTCTCCATTTATATCACACTAGTAAGTAATTAAATAGTAGTATTAAAATACCTCTACTATTTGTTCAATATATAAAATCATTCATAATTCTCCATTTATATCACAGTAACTAAATAGTAGTATTAAAATACCTTGACATTTATTTAGGGTGTGTTTGGTGCTAAGGAAAATGTTCCCATGGAAAATGTTTTCTTAGAAAACAAGTGGATTTCTAACTTATTTTCTCATGCTTGATTGGTGAGTATAAAATGTTTTTTAATGTTTGGTTGGTGAATGAAAAATATATTTTTCAGAAAATTTCTTTTATATTTGGCTTGAGATTAAAAAATATTCTTTAGAAAAATAATTGAAAGATGAAGTACAGTTTTCAAAAATGTTTTCCTTAATTTTTGAAGGAAAATCACTTTCCTTAAATTTAAGAAAAATGAGATAATTTAAAAAATATTTAAGCCAACGAAATATTAGAAAATCGAATATTTTCCATATTTCCCTAGTACCAAAAACACCCTTACACCGGCTCAATTTATAAGGAAACGGTGCAAATGGATCAACAAGCTCAAGAGGTTCAACAAGCTCCACGTTGTACCCAATGTGGAAAAGCAAAAAATCGTACTATTTGTTTTTATTGAATTTACAGAAAAGAGCAAATGTTATGGTGATCAATAATTCATATTTTGATTCTGGAGGAGCATTTTCAACGACCCACATTTAATGTTTTTTAATTTTAA
Organism: Solanum raphanifolium; assembly: GCA_036250405.1. NCBI lineage: Eukaryota > Viridiplantae > Streptophyta > Magnoliopsida > Solanales > Solanaceae > Solanum > Solanum raphanifolium. The sequence continues at coordinate 8,724 of JAJOOE010018939.1, read as the reverse complement.
ATATTTTTAGAATGGATCAATAATTCATTTGTTTATATTAATTTATTTTAATTTGATCAAATTTAAATTAATGTGATCTATTTTTAAATTTAGATCACTCGTTCATTGAACACCTCTAAATAAAATCAAAAGTTTAGTGTGTAGACAAATCCAAGTGGATTAAAAAGCTCAAGTGGTTCAAATGTAATGGTTCAAATACCAATACATTTAGACCGGCTCAATTTATAAGGAAACGGTGCAAATGGATCAATAAGCTCAAGAGGTTCAACAAGCTCCACGTTGTACCCAATGTGGAAATTGTCAAAACGAAGGCAAAATATCGTAATATTTGTTTTTTTTTTATTGAATTTACAGTAAAGAGCATAAAAATGTTTTTTTATTGAATTTATATCACAATAATTGCTCCCTCTGTCCATAATTCTCCATGTATATCATATTCTCTCCTTAATTACTTGTACACTTTTGAATTGACATACTTATTAAAAAAAATTGATATAGTGAGTTTATCATTTTATTCTTATTAATTATGAAGTTGATAAATTAAAAAACTTAAGATTTTTAAGAAATTCTACTTTTTTCAAAGTAATTAATTGAGGGTATAATATGAAATTTTTTTGTCCTTTCTTAATTTGTTAAAATGGACAAGTAATTAGAGACAACTAAAGAAGGAAAAGTGAACAAGTAATTAGGGACAGACAGAATAGTAATTACTATTTCTGGTTGACAATAGTTGTCCACTGTACTATAAGATAAGATCCAATAATATTTGTCTACTTTATGAATCAATAGGTAATTTTTTTACTTAGTTCCTAGTTTACTTTTATCGTTAATTAGACATTGTATTTATCACTCCCTCTGTCCCTAATTACTTGTCCACTTTTGAATTGACTCACCTATTAAGATAACAATCATTGACATAGTAAGTTTACCATTTTACCCCTATTAATTATGAAATGGATGAATTAAAAATTTAAGATTTTCAAAAAGTTCTACCTTTTTCAAAGTAATTAATTGAGGGTATAATAGGTAAAAAAAATTATCCTTTCTTAATTTGTCAAAATTGACAAGTAATTAGAGACAACTATAAAAGGAAAAGTGGACTAGTAATTAGGAACAGAGGAAGTATATTTAAAGGGTGATTAGTAAAATTACTCTTCTATTTATAGTTTCTTAAAAAATGTGCAAAATCAATAGTATACAAATATAATTGGATAGAGGAGTAAATAATATTTGAAATATCATTACATTTCTATTGGGACCATGAATCAAGAAAATGAGGTAGCCACAGAAATTAGAGAAATCTTGAAGGGTTCAAAAGGTTATGGCGTATGACATTAAGGTTCAAAATGTTATAATTTTGTCATTCATCGGAACTTATACAATATTACTAGCTTTTAAGTACTTGCATTGTATGTGAATTCCGCCTATCTATTCATATCAATTTATTTTAATGTGTTTAAATTCAAATTAACGTGATCTATTTTTAAATTTAGATCACCCATTTATTTTCCACCTCTAAATAAAGTCAAAAGTTAAGTTTGTGGACTAGTGTAAATGGATCAAAAAGCTCAAAAGGTTCAAACAGACTTAGTCTTTTTTTTATTTTTTTTATTTTTAAATTGTACATTTATCCATGCTGTAGTCCCTGTTGAAATTGTCAAAGGTAAAAAGGAAGGCAATAAATTGTGGAGTTCGTACCATTTGTTCTTATTGAATTTAAATAATATCATCCATAATACTACAAGCAGGGGCGGAGGCATCATAAGGGTTCATCCGAACTCCTTCGGCAGAAAATATTACTATTCATACATGATTAAAATTATTTTTTAGATATGTATAATAGATGTCGAACTCCCTTTCACTAATTCGTGTGTTTACTTCTCAGATTTTAAACACTTTTATTAAAAATCTTGGCTTCGCCACTAACAATAGCATTTCTTAATAGTTTTACATTACACTGTCTATTTATACGTAGTGGCATTGAAGCCGGGGGGACACAAAATCTGGCTACCATTAATAGGTGGTTCCATATTACAAAAAGTGGAAGTAAAATACTATTAAAAAGGTGTCCTGTCAAATATATTTTCCGTTAACTAAAATCTTCCTTGTGATTCTTCTTCTATATATAGGCATCTTTAATAATTTGACAGCTCTCATTCTAACAGCATTAATCACCTTACCACCTTACCATCAGTATAAACATATATCAATATAAATATATTATACACCTTACTATAGCCATCATGAAATATTCCAACAAACATTAACAGGGTTTGACTATATTAAAAGAACAATTATTTTTTATAATTACTCCGTTGTATTGAGTTTTAATGTTTTATCTTCAACACCATATTACTAATATATATATATATACACACAATCACACTGGACGATAAACTAGAAACGAATTCTAACTACGTGAGAAAATATAACTACTCCCTCCGTCTCATTTTATGTGGCATTTTTTGGATTTCAAGATTCAACAAGTCTATCTTTGACCGTAAATTTTTCATAGATTTTAAAAATGTTTTGAATTTTCAATTATTGTGACTTATAATACTTTTTAAGTAGTTTACAAATATATAAATTTTATTTCAAAAAAATTGAAGATTCCATGTGCAAATTGCCGTCAAACATAAACTGCTTAACTCTCGAAAAACGAAAAATGTCACATAAATTGAAACAAAGGGAGTAATTAATTAGGAAATTGTGTATACTGATAAACTATAACATGATAACAACCATAAAAAATAACCACGTGTTCTCTATAATTCCACATTATGGAATCTAGAAACTATAACATGAGTGAAGTAAAAAACAATACTACTAAAGAAATGTCACTTTCTCTCCATATTTAAACTTCATATATTGGAACTAAAATGCTAATAACCATAAAATGGAAGAGCCTATAGGAGCTTAATAATAAATAATTACATGAAGAAGAAATTACAACTTTATATATATTTTTTAATGTATGAAAGATAATTAGGTGCAATTATATTAGCTTTCCTGCAAATAATTGGGATAAAGAGTATTTTCATCTCTTTTTTGTTTTTTTTATATAAAAAAACAGTATGAATAAAAGGGATATGAATAGTGTCTTAGTACCGGTTCATTAGCTATAATTTAAGGAGCTTGACATCGAACACCTTGAGGCCAAACTCCATGTCAAGAACAGGAAGCTGTGAGTCCTGATGTGATTTCACGATATCAGCCACCTCCGGTGTTACTATCATTGTAAGCTGACTCTCACACAGAGATGATAGTTGTAGCATCTGAAATCTCTGGAGTATCTGAAGCTATGGAGTACGATTGCATCTTCTCCTGCATTAGTGATCACATACGGCAAATTAAAGAGCCCATACTAGAATGACTCTCTTGCATCACCTTCACCGATTCAAAGAGGGTGTTGAACTCAGAATTGAACATGGTAACAGGGCAGAGAGGCATGGAGTAGGAACAATAATGTAACAAATTAAGCTTTGTATTGATCATCAAAGCAACTTACAAACTGATTGTTCATGTAATCAAACAACAAACAGAACTTCTATGATTATTTTACTCTTCTATATATAGTCCTGTTGCAGGAGATCTTTTGTTACCCAAATATTCGGTGCCTTTTTCTTGGGAAAGAGCAGGACATTGTTGATCGCCCACATATGGTTCAGCATCTTGAAAAGATACGCCTTGGCTAGCATGGACATTAACCTTTCTAGTCTTATGATTTGGCCATCTAGTGATTTCATATTCTCTACATATCCGTTTCAGTGTTGCTCGACTAACTGAAATAAAAGAAGTCCACAAAAGGGATTTCAGTGAACCTATGCATAAATCATTCCGGTTAAAGGCATATGAGCGTACATCATATATAATAACACAAAAAGAATTACGAATCTCAAATGCACTAAAGTTAGTGAACTTACCACCTAGATGTTTCGCAGCATCTTCAAGAGTCATGCCATAATGCTGCTCCAGAATCTTGCGACTAATCCCATGCTCTTTTTCTATCCTTTGTATTGCGTTTTTCTTATGCGAATGAATTATCTCGTTGTTAGTTGTTGCATTTCCTGCAGAATTAGTTTCTAAAATTGGTTGCATTATTTCAGATGTATCCCCAATGTGGTCATCATGTGCTACATCCACATTAACGGTTCCTCTGTTTGTCACAGCTTCCTCTATTGGATGAGGCAGTGACGGATCAACTTCCACTGTCCCTTCACAATTGAGTGAGTCACGCTTGTCTGATGAACAGGAAGGAACCAGTAGTGCAGCAGCAACATTATTCTCCTTCTGTAAATTTGACTGTTGACAGAAAGAATCAATTTCTGTTGTTTCTCCTCCATCCTTAAGTGATTGAACATTCGGCATAGTTTGGCCAATTTCAAAGGAGTCAAGTTCATCACTCAGGGAAACTTTAACAACTTCAACGAGCATCCTCTGCCCTAGTTCTTTTCCAGGAGCAACTATGAAACCTGGAAATTGTTCTTTCATTGTGTATAAAAGCATGTTTAAGAAAGTCTTTGTATCTCTAACAACCATTTCATTGGGTAGCAGAAAGCACTCAACTACGCAAATAAAATTGTTGGCGCATTTACTTTGCAAACAAATTGCAAAACTCTGAGTGAATCTAACTTTTCGTGCACTAGGCACCAAAGGGTACTCTTTGATGCTTAATTGAGTAACATCTTTGCAAAAGCATGAACCTTGGGATGCAAATGCCCTCCCAACCAATGCCTTGCCACTCTCAATAAAACAGACCTCAGAAGAATATTCAAACTCATAATACATTGATTTCGGACGTTCCTTGATTGAGCCACTAACACGATACAAGACTTTCAAAGAGCAAGGTAGAGAAAAAGGAATCCAAATTTGAGCAAAGGGTAAACTATGTCTTTCAAGGATCTCATATAACCCGGCCTGTATATCGACAAGTCTTTCATCATCCAGCGGCTATAAAAATGATAAGATAAGCTATGAAATTAGTGGGACTGATCTCTTTTTTTTTTTTCTTTTACTTTCATTTATTTTGTTTAGTTTCGCCAAAATAAAAAAAGGCAGCAACACCTGACCTTTGAAAGTTTAAAAAGTATGTCCACTAAGTGAGGAAGGTACAAGCCAACTGAATTGAAATTCAACCCCTATGATGGAAAATTAAACAAGGATTATGGAATTGTTCAAACAAAAGTGAATAACCAAAATTTTATGAGCAAATACCTTAATAAGGTTGGGAAGAGGGAGAGATGAGCAAATGCATAATAAGAATGAATTCCCAAGTGAATTGCAGTTTGAAGCAGTGGAAACTCTGCAGAGGAGTAGCTTAGGACGTCGGGGTTATATTCTGGCAAGCGTCTTGAGAAAACTCGTGCAGGGGGGCCAAATGGGATTTCCTTGTAGAAGTAGTCCATGGGAATCAAAGTATCGAAACAGAGCTTCCTGTATGAAGAGAGCCTCTTATCAATTCCGTTATAGACAGCAAATGGTTGATCCGCAGTGGACAGGAAAGTCGATCCATTGACGTTGATGGGTGCCCAGAATTGAATCAGACAAATATTTGGAGTCGACAGTTTCTGCATAACAGATTGGATCCTCCATTTCTCAGTTGGAAACATGGAAGCAACAGAATAAGCTGGAGTTATCAAAAAGACAAGATTAGTGCTAAACAAAAATTGGAAAAATATTCACAACAGACTCACTCACAAAAGATGGACTGAATGGATCGCTGGTAGTCCAACTCGTCGTTGTGTTTCATGCTCCAAAATGCCCAGCTATTGGGCTTCAGTTGAGACCAGTCCAGTTTACAAGGCATTAGGTCACATACCTCTGAAGGTTGCTGAACAAGATGTTCCATACTAAACAATACAATTTCACTGCCTTTGCCTTGTCGCTCTGCTGCTTATATAAGGAAAATTGTGGCTCAACTCTTGAAAAGTCGTCGAGTTACTATCCAATTAAATTACCATTACATTTAGAGCGGCTCAATTTATAAGGAGACGGTGCAAATGAATCAAGAAGCTCAAGAGGTTCAACAAGCTCCACGTTGTACCCAATGTGGAAATTGTCAAAACGAAGGCAAAAAATCGTACTACTATTTGTTTTTATTGAATTTACAGAAAAGGGTAAACTATACTGTGAAATTAATAAAAATGTATTTTGTTTATAATGTGGTTTTAAAATGTTTTTATCATCAATATTTTGATTTTAAAATATCCTTATTATTATCTCTAAAGAACCTTATTCTTATTTTCTTTCTTTTACACTTATGGGTATGAATTATGAAATATATTTTTTTAGGAGCTTTCGCAAATAGCCACTATAATAAAAAATGTGATTTTATTGATACAAAACAAATCATTCAACAAAAAAAAATATTTTTTTATTAAATTTATATCACAGTAATTACTCCCTCTGTCCATAATTCTCCATTTATATCACAGTAATTATTCCCTCTGTCCATAGTTCTTCATTTATATCACAGTAATTACTCCCTCAGTCCATCGTTCTCCATTTATATCATAGTAATTACTCCCTCTGTCCATAATTCTCCATTTATATCATAGTAATTACTCGCTCTGTTCAACAATAGTTGTCCACTATACTATTTTGGAATGTCCAACAATACTTGTCTACTTTATAAAATCAATAAGTAATTTTATACTTAGTTCCTAATTTATCCTTATCGTTAATTATAGTCATTTCTCTATTACAGTTTTCAAGATATTATATTTATTATATTCAAAAAATGATTAGTAAAACTACTCTTTTATTTATAGTTTCTTAAAAAATGTGCAAAGTTAATAGTGAACAAGTATTGTCGGACAAAGAAAATAAATAATATTTGAAATATCATTACATTTCGATTGGGACCATGAATCAAGAAAAGGAGGGAGCCAAAGAAATTACAGAAATCTTGAAAGGTTCAAAAGGTTATGGTGAATGACATTATGGTTCAAAATGTTCTAATTTTGTTATTCATCGGAACTTATACAATATTACTACTCCCTCTCCCTAATTACTTATCCACTTTTGAATTGACACACCTATTAAGGAAATAATTATTGACATAGCTAATTTACCATTTTACCGCATTATGAAGTGGATCAATTAAAAAATTTAAGATTTTCAAAAAGTTCTACCTTTATCAAAGTAATTAATTAAGGTTATAATGGGTAAAAAAAATTTGTCCTTTCTTGATTTGTCAAAATGAACAAGTAATTAGAGGCAACTAAAAATGGAAAAGGAAAAATCTTTTTGGCTAGAAAATTTGGCCAGAATTTGGCCAAAATAATATTTTGTCTATGTTATTTTACCCTTTTAACTTTAATACATTTTAACTAAAAAACGGAAAAAACTCAGTTTATTTTAAAATTAATTATAATATTTTTAATTTTCTGACCATTTAACACTTCCCAAAGGAAAAATGGATAAGCAATTAGGAACAGAGGGAGTAGCTTTTAAGTACGTGCATTGTATGTGAATTCCTTATTAATATTATAAAAGAAAGTTAAAATTCATATAAATAATATTAAAATTCATAAGTTAATTTGAAATTAACCACAAAAAGTTCCTAAAATGTGATTAACAATCTTATTAATAACCAACTCAACAAAGGAAAAAGTTATAACGAAATGGAAAAATTACTTAAAAAGATACCTTTTAATAAATTACTGATTTTAGCGATACTTTTTATTTATTATCATTTGTACCAATATATAGCAATACTATGATAAATCTGCAATATGTATTAAAATTGAATTGTATATGCAATATATAAATATTATATCCGTTTTAAAATATATTATGCTTGTTTGGTAAGAAATTAACACATTGTATTATAAGTGTATTAAAATGTGTGATAAATGTATTATTTATCAATAAAATTTGTATTATATGTGTTTTATAAATTGTTCTCTGTAATATGTATTAAAATTGTATTATAAATGTATTAAAAGTGATCAAGTAAAAAAAAAATGTTATTGCTATAAATGGTAAATATTTTCTTAATATAGTATATTTATGTAAGTTTCCCGAACGAAATTGTATGTCATGGCAATAAATTACATTTTACTTCTAACAGAACAAAATTAGACCTCTCATTTATAAGTTCTTCCGACTATTTGGATTACGACCCACATTTAATGTATTTTAATTTAAATATTTTTAGAATGGATCAATAATTCATTTGTTTATATTAATTTATTTTAATTTGATGAAATCTGAATTAATGTTACCTATTTTTAAATTTAGATCATTCGTTCATTGGACACCTCTAAACAAAATCAAAAGTTTAGTGTGTAGACAAGTGCAAGCGGATTAAAAAGCTCAAGAGGTTCAAATAAATTTCGCGTTTTTTGTGGAAATACATACATGTGTAGTAGATTTTTCCACGCTATAACTACTTTGAAAATTGCCAAAGGGAAAAAGAAAGTCAAAGAAATTTCCATGTGTAGTACTATTTGTTCTTTATTGAATTTAGTCTCAAATTTCACACATATTTCCGACTGGGACCTATGAGTAGCGATAATAGGAAAATCTTGTAAGGTTCAAAAAGTTGTGGTGTATTTCATTAAGGTTCAACAGATTATGATTTTGTTATTTGTTGGAGCTTTTAAGTACGTAGATGACAGGTGAATCCTTTATCAATATTAAAAGAAAATTAAAATTTGTATAAATAATATTAAAAAGTTGAATCAAAATTACCAAAAAAGTTCCTATAATGTGATAAAT
>JAJOOE010018938.1:0-18099 GCA_036250405.1 Solanum raphanifolium | reverse complement strand
ATTTTATTGCCTTATCAATATGTGTTAATTATCATGTTGAAAGTAATCCATCCTTATCCTATTTGATTTTGTGGGTTGATTTGTCTTTTCCCTGAAAGCATGAGCTGTTTGAAATCATAATGTGTTGGGTCATTTTTTAAATATTTTTTTATGTCTCTTCTTCATATTAAATTGCCAATAGATGGTACTTATGCACTTTTTTTTTGTTTTCTGATGCATGTGATCTATTGATGAGTCTTGGGGACTTGGGCTTTTACCCTTTGAATTACTAAGGGGCCATGGGGGCCCAACTTTAGTTTATTTGAGTCAGCTAGCCCTCGAAAGTGAAGAATAAATTCCTTGGAATCGATGTACAGGTCCCGGAGTTGAAATAATATGCAACAGATTGGAGATGCGAAAAATTGGGCCAAGAGCCCACTCTTTATTTCAAAATTGTATTTTGTTATTTATTGGGCCTAAGCCCATTTAGTCATTGCTATTATTTCTTTTATGCTAGTTTAGAACAGGTGCAGGTGACTCAAATGGGCCCAAATACTGGCCTGGGCAGACAGAAAAACCAGATTTGGGCCCAAGTCTCTCTCTCTCTCTTATTTTACTGTGTTTGTTTACTCGTTATTATCTGCTATTAATCTTAAGGTTTTTAAAAAAAATTATTCAAATCCCCAAAAGACTCCCATTTTGAATTAATCACTTAACTAAATTATTCGTCTTTTACTCGACTTAAAAAAAATAAAATAATAAATTTGCAAAAAAATACTTCACTTAGATAATATTTCAATATTTTTCTTTTCTCCCTTAAAATTGTCCTAACTAAAAATCGCTAAATTCAAATTAAGTTAATCCACTTTTAGCCAAATAATTAATTGCCGGATAACCGCATATTAACGGGAGTTTCGAGTGCTTTAAATCCCTTCCCGAAATGCTAATAAGAACCCCGAAACCCTTTTTTAAAAAAGTTTTCATCAAATTTACTGTTTTAATCTTTTGAAACCAATAGTTTTCTTAATTTTACTTTAAAATTAAGTGGCGACTCTTAAAATCGGTCTAAATATATTTTCTTAATAAAACAGAATGACGACTCTGCTGGGACTTGAATGGTTTTAACCTTAAGATTAATTTATTTGGCTATGTATATTTACTGTCTACTTGTTTTATTTATCGTATATATTGAATTGTGACATTCATGACATCCGATTCCGCCAAACGATAAATAGATTGCATAAGGAAAAAAGGCGATTACGTGGCTTACCACGGCTGTCCTTTAGAAAATATACAAGTTGAGTTCTTTGGAAGTGATAAACGAATAGTTGGCTTGTGGTCATCCAATATCGTTTATTAGACTTCACCCCATTGTTTGTCCGACTCGGGTAACCGTCATTTCTAAACCAATTCTAGTCAACCTAGAGTAAAGAGAAACCAAATCCAAATCTAAGCATTAGCCTAAGACGGCTTAATACCCAAGGCATATTAAGTCCATTAGTAAAACCGCCAAAAATCATGTCCAAGGTCCACGACCTAATGACATATCATATTATTTGACATTTAAAGATGTATGTGTGGAAACATGATTGTTGCCTATTTGGGGGAGAGAATCTTAACCGTGCTTTATTTTGTAGGTATGGATCGGTTTTCCAAGTTCGACATGATAGTGGAAGCCCCAGTTCTACTCAAGATGTGGTACAACAACCTCAATATGTTTCACAAAAGAGACCTCAACAAATATGTAGGGGTTCCTAACAGAACTCATTAATATGGTTTGGTGGCCCGAGTTGATTGAAGTCCTCGCGAGTTATTGGGACAATAAGAAAATGGTGTTCCGATTTGGAACCATGGAAATCACCCCGACAACTGAGGAAATTCGGGACGGAATAGACACAGTCGGTATAAGGCTTGAAAGAAGAGTGAGAAAACAGGAAAACATCTTAATCCCTAACAAGCCTACTCTCGAGTATATTATAAATTGGCTCGGATTAAGAAAGGATTACGCCTTCTGGGTCAAAGGTTCTAGCGTTTATTTTATGGATCTCTATGTTAGATTCGGGCATGCAAGCTTTTATGTGAATTACAACCAAGAGTTCAGGGTTACCTTCAGAGAATGGGACGGGATCAGATCTTTGGCATTCACTATTGCGCTATTAGGTACTATGGCTTTACCCCAAGGCCCGAGCCTCATCATTAACACCCGGGTAATAATGCTTGCACACACTCTCTTCCACGGACATCTGAACCAAGGGCAAGTGAAGTATTATCCCATCGCGCCTGTTATCTTGTCCGACATGTACCGTGCTCTGGGAGATGTAAGGAAGGACATCGCTACTTTCAGGGCTGTAATCTCCTCCTCCAATGGTGGATAATGAACCACTTAGCGAAGGGACACGGGACTCAACAACTACACACCCTCGATGATAATAATGCTCTTAAGGGTTTGAATGATATGCTGTTTTGGACAAATTTAGAAAATAGGAAGACTAGAGGAAGATAGGCTCAAATTTTCTCTGAGCTGAGAGAAGAAGATATTCAGTGGATGGTCAATCGCTTCATCTCAAAAGATATCATAGTACAGGGCTACAGACAACTCGTGCTTCCTCTACCAGGTATTCGGGGTATCCGCCCGTATGCACCCATTCGGGTTCTGAGGCAGTTTGGGAGAAGACAAACTACGCCTCAAAATGCATACTACCGTATTTATGTGTTCCACATCGGGGATGATAGAGTGCTTGAGGCTTCAGAGATGCTGAAGGAATGGAAAAAGGCTCTGTGAATGAACAAAGATACCATTGCCGCGGATCGATTCAACGCCGGGTATGATGAAACTTACAAGGCTTGGTTGAAAGATAAACTGCAAGGTATCTCCTTCTCGATCCCAGACATTTACCGCAGTGTGGAGGACAAAGAGTCTAAAGCTTTGATAGAATTAAGAGAGGTAAAAAGGAAAGTTCAGGAAATGCACAATGAGTTTCTTCGGAAGCAAGATGAGTATAAATACGCCCTCGAGAGTGTAACTCAAGAATTAGAAAGCTTGAGAAGTGATTTGGAAGAGCTCAATTTATGGATTGGAGATAAGAAAAATGGAATGTGTCTCGAAGATTGGGAAGAGAAAGGCCGCCGGAGCGACGAATACTTGCTAATGATTCAGTATAGGCTTCAGCATCTCATGGCACAAAACAAAAGGAGAAGATCAGAAGCAGGGCTATCGGGGATATCTTAGTGGACTTCGCCCTGCGTTTTTTCTATGTGTACTTGTTGTTATTTGCCACTGCGTAGGCTTGCATTTCTTGTATTTTGGTACTTTTTTCAAATGACCCCTAGGTGGGCCTTTCTTTTTGTGTTTCCCGTTTATTCCCTACTTCCCCTGCTTATTTTCAAACATCATTTTATATGTAAAATTTGCTTTGGGGTAACAAAATGGTTCAATTCTACACATACATCTTTCAAATACGCTAGGCCTACCCTTTGAACAAAAGCCCCCCCCCCTACTTGTTTAGGATGCGTGTTAGCCGCTTGTGTGCTTTAACTGTTTATGTGATATTGTTGCTTTGAATGAGGATATTTTAGCCCACTTCTTTTCAAAATTTTCTGAAAAAATCTCTACAATACTGAATACAAGTCACTATCCCAAAATGTCCGACCAAAATTCCATGAGTCTTGAGTTTCTCAGCCGGAAATAAAATCCTACTACCAAATCGTAAGACATTACTCTATCATCTCATGAAAGGTAAAATCGCAGCTAAAATGGAAAGAGGCAAGAGTATCGACATAGAGTTAACTGAGGAGGATTTGAGGATGGAATTGCAGCGGCTCAGACATGAGATCTAAGAAACCAGAGAAAGGAGAATAGAAATGGAGATGCCACCGCGGTCGTACGAGCCGCAAATGCGGCACTAGACGAGGATTTGACGGCTAAGATGACAAGACATACTATCGTGAATGAAGAGACAGCCGCTATGCGGAAGGAAGACGATGTCTTCAAAAGTAGTATAGCTATGAGGCTTCAGAAGCTACGCGAATAATACCCTTTCTTGGATAAAGCAGTCCCTGTCCCCGAGGACACTAGATCAGATGTTGTTGAAGTAGAACTTGAGGAGGAAATTGTCTATAGGCCTCCTCTCCAGGGACGGTGGAAAGAAGGGAATGAGAAAATCACCCTCGAAGCATATGAGTTTACCCCCCGTGATTAATGCGACAATCGGAAGAAGAATGGCTTGGATGGAGGCACGCACATTTTATCTTTTAGGAGCTTTATTGTCTGTTTTTCACTTTCCTTGTAATCACCAGAAATGAATGAATGAAAATGAAAATTTCCTTTGTATTCGAACTACATATGACTTAAATACTCCTTGCGAGATACGTAGGCAGCCTTTTAAGGCCCGGCCCCTATCTTTTCAAAATTTCTTTTCCCCTTTCATTCTACGAGAAAACATTGAGTTCACATCAACAGATGACGAGAGATGCATCAAGAAGACCTTAGCTCAATGAATTTAACCTTTCTGAGTCACCAGCCTCAAAATAAAACGAGCAAATTTCTGCTTGTTCAAAAATCAGTCCCCATTATTCGTGGGTTAACATGTTCTCAAACAAAGCAACTCTTATGTGTTTATATGCCCTCTATGTGATATTTTGTATTATTTATCCTGAATCAAAACTAACATATTTGCCTTTGAGTTGTTTTTCTCTACAGGTAGTTAGAACTGATCTGTGTTGACAAGCTGGCTGAACACCCCTATTTTACAAGATCAAAAAGCCCTATAGATTCTTCCCCCAATCAAATTTCTCAGAAGGGCAAGTCAACAATGGGTGATAACAATGAAGAGATTGGTCTTACCAATGTTGTCGTGGCTCAGCCCGTCATTGCTGATAAGAACGAACTAATTATGCAGTTGATGCATCAGATCACCAAGATGAGGGTCGAAATGCAGAGAAGGTAAGATATGCCTAATTCGGGTTTTGCTTTTAATGCTCTAGCAGACGGAAGGCCTCCACTTCACTTTCCTTCTTCAAACGTAGAACAAGCCCAAAACCCACCCTCCAATCCTGCTCAGAATCCCTCAATCATCGACTTAACCACCCAAAATCCCCATTATGCCTCCGCCTCTTACCAAACACCGCCTCCTCCTCAATGTACCAACCCCCAAGTGCCACTCCCTCCTCAAAATGCCAACCTCCAAGCTTGTCTGCCCCCTCAAAACCAAAACATTAGCCACCCGCACACTTCCCTCCACTACCAAAATCAGTATACCAGCCCCCAGACTTTCCCTCAAAATTATCAATCCCCTCAAAATGCCCAGAGTCCCTCCATTGCTCCACCCCTACCTCAAAAAGCCACTTTCCAAATCCCGGTCCCCAATGAGCATGACGCCAATGGTTCTGAGCTCAACCACTATGAGGAGCGGAGAGAAAGTGTGGAGGTCAAAGGAAGAGGCCGCCAAGTTAGACATGAAGGAAGAGATCCGAAAGGCCATGAAAGAGTTGCAGTGTATTCTTGAAGTCGCCGGTTTGAGTTATGAGTATCTATGCATTCATCCAAATTTGGACCTCCCGGAAGGGTTCAAGGTGCCAAAATTTGACATTTTCGGAGGAATAGGGAACCCCTTAGAGCACCTGAGGGCCTACTGTGACCAGCTCATTGGAGTTGGAATAGATGAAGCTTTACTGATGCGGCTTTTTAGCCGAAGTCTGAGTGGAGAGGCTCTGGAATGGTTTACGTCTCATTAAACAAGATAGTGGCCTAGCTGGAATGCTCTAGCTAAGGACTTTATCGAACGATTCGCCTACAATGTAGAGATCGTTCTTGATCGTTATTCCTTGGAAAAAATGAAGCAGAAATCAAATGAAAGTTAAAGAGAATTTGCATACAGATGGAGAAAGGAGGCAGCTAGAGTCCGACCTCCTACGTTTGAGAAGGAAATTGTTGAAGTATTTGTGCGGGTTCAAGAGCCCGAATATTATGATAGAATCATGTTGCTCGTTGGAGCAAAGTTTGCTGAGATAGTCAAAGTAGGTGAGACTATCGAAGAAGGATTAAGAACCGGGAAGATTGCCCGTGTTGCTGCCTCGTCCGGATCCTCGGGTTTGTTGAAGAGGAAAATAGAAGATGTGTCTTCTATCTCTTATGAGGGGAAGAAAACCCCAAGGAAATCCTCATCATACCGAGGTCGTTCTCAACTTTCACAGAGTTCGTACCCGGCTTGTTATGCACAGGCTGATTACCAAAATACCCCTCCCCCCAGTTACCAAATACTCTCCCTCCTATTTACCAAACTCCCCCCTCAGTTTACCAGACTCCATCTTATCACTACCGAAATATCGCCCCCAACTGTGCCAACGTTCAGGCAAATTACCAAACTCCTCCCCCAATGTACTAAACCCCAGCTCCACTTTACCATAATACCCCTCAAACTACCAAGCTCCACAACCAAATTACCAAACCAACTCATATCTAAGATATCAAGCCCTCCGTCCAAACGCCCCAAATTATCGTCAAATGCCTCCTTCTCAACAAGGCAATTACGATCCCCCCCGTCTTAGATTTGAGAAGAAGCTTGCTAGAATTTTCACTCCGCTTATTGAAAGTCGAACAAAGCTGTTCGAGCGATTAACTATGGCAGGATATATTCATCTAGTGGGCCCCAAGCCAGTTGACACTAGCTCAAAGTTTTACAGACCTGATCAGAGGTGCATATATCACTCCAACGGTATTGGGCATGATACCGAGGACTGCATCAACCTGAAGCATAAGATCTAAGACTTGATTGACCAGAAAGTGGTCTCTCTCCAGACAGTCGCGCCCAATGTCAACAATAAACCTTTGCCAAATCATGGAGGCGTCACTATCAATATGATAGAGATAGATGATGATTGGTGCATGACAAAGAAAATAATTTTGATCATTCCTGATGAACTGGAAAGGGCTATAGCGTCGTTGAGCATCAGAGAGAAGAAGAAGTTTGTGATTCTGATACCCGAGAAGGCTGTTGCCTTGGGGCCACGAGAAACTCTTGACCGACCAAAATTTGTGATTGAAACGACTGTTACCCAGGGTATGACCAGATCCGGCAGGTGCTACACACCAGAAGAGTTAGCCCAGGGAGTGCAGAAGAGAGATCAGTCCAAAAGGCCAATTAGTGAAGCAGAGGAGTTCTAAAGAAAGATGCAACCGAAAGATTACTCTATCGTGAAGCTTCTCAAGAAAACACCAGCTCAGATTTCTGTGTGGGCTTTTTTGATGAGTTCGCAGTTGCATATGCAAGCTCTGATGAAGGCTCTGGATGACAGTTATATGCCTGTGGGCACCAACAATGACAGTTTAGTAGCCATGATAAACCAGGCCATTCGAGGACACCGAATTAGTTTTTGTGACGAAGAGCTGCCCTTTGAAGGCAGGATGCCCAACAAAGATCTGCACGTTACCACTATGTGTCGAGACAAGATAATAAATCACGTCTTGGTCGATGAAGGAACCGGTCTTAATATTTGCCCACTTTCGACTCTAAAGTAGCTGAAATTCGACCTGGGAAAGCTTCACCAGAACCAAGTCAATGTGAGGGCTTTTGATGGAGTGCAAAGATACACATTGGGTGCTTTAAACTTGGATATTTAGGCGTGTCCTGCGGAATTCAATGTGGAGTTTTAGGTTTTGGATATCAACACCAGTTACAATTTACTTCTGGGAAGACCGCTTATCCACATGGCTGGGGTTGTGCCTTCTACCCTTCACTAACTAATGAAATTTGTTTGGAAGGACCAGGAATTGGTCATTTATGGTGAAGGGAGCCATTCCAATGGGTATGCACCGATCGTTGATAATATCTCTCGAGGTTGTGATTTCTACACGGTGGAGCTGGTAAATGCCACTAGTGATGACTTGGCTCCACAGCCTCATATGCCTTCTGTGTACAAGATGATTGCTACCGTTATGCTCTGGAGCAGTCTCGAACCAGGTTTTGGATTGTGGAAGCATTTTCAAGGAATTGTCGAGCCTATCCAAATCCCCACAAAAGAAGAAAAGTTTGGTTTGGGGTATGTCTCCACAGATGATGAAGCAGAGATGAAGAACATGAGTGTTGATTAAGCATTGGCCAGGCCAATTCCTCATCTGTACCAGTCATTCCCGGTGAGAGAATATGTCAATGATGATGGTCTTGGGGAAGGAATCTGGGACCTTTTTGAGGAGATTGATGCGGTCATTGAGGAAGAGACTAGGACATTGGGCATCCGTGATGCAGAACCTGATGAGCAATTGCAAAATTGGACCTCTACACCGCTCCTGATTTCCCGTGCAGGTTGGTAGAAAATACATGTGTCTTTGTTTGTTTTTAAAATTGGTGGTAGTCCGAAAGAGGCCCGAGACCCACCCTTTATGCAGTTTTTATTAGTTTGAAGTTATTAAATTCCCTTGTGATGTTTAAAAAGGCAAAATGGCCCTTGGCCATGGCCAAAGTTTGTTCTGGTTTTTCAATTTAAATGAAAGCCTCTTTTATCAAATTTGTTTACTTATCTGTTTATATTTTATTTTCCTGACTTTGTTTGTTTATGATTTCAGTAATATTAATTTAAAACCTGCCAATATCATGTCATGTCACGAGCCAAATGAACAAAATGAGGCAGGTGACGAGGAATGCGAAGAATATGAAGAATAAAATGTGGTACCGGAACATGTTGCTGAAGAGTTTCGACAGTTCGAGAATCAACACAAGCCAAACTTAGAAGAAACTGAGACTGTGAATCTCAGAGATGAGGAGTGTGTCAAAGAAGTAAGAATCAGTGTCCATCTGACAGAAGCTCAAAGAAGGGACCTGGTTCGTTTGCTTAGAGAATACATTGATGTATTTGCCTGGTCTTACATAGATATGCCAGGGCTGAGTTTGAATATGGTATCTCACAAGTTGCCAATCAATCCAGAATTCAGTCCACTAAAACAAAAGACTCAGAAGTTTAAACCTGAGTTGAGTTTGAAGATCAAAGAGGAGATTACCAAATAGATCGAGTCTCAAGTAGTGGAAGTGATGCAATATTCGACTTGGTTAGCCAACGTTGTTCCGGTTGCCAAGAAAGAAAGATCAGAATTTGTGTTGATTACAGAGATCTCAACAAAGCAAGTTCAAAAGATAATTTTCCATTGCCAAATATTTACATTCTCATTGATAACTGTGCTAAGCATGAAATGCAGTCATTTGTGGATTGTTATGCGGGTTACCACCAGATTCTGATGGATGAAGAAGACGCAGAAAAGACAGCTTTCATTACGCCTTGGGGTGTATATCATTATCGGGTAATGCCGTTTGGTCTCAAAAATGCCGGTGCTACTTATATGAGGGCTATGACAACCATTTTTCATGATATGATTCATAAGGAGATTGAGGTATATGTAGATGATGTCATAATCAAATCTCGCAAGAGTTCGGATCACTTGACTCACTTGAGGAATTTTTTTGATCGTCTAAGTCGATACAATTTGAAGTTAAATCCCGCCAAGTGTGCTTTTGGAGTGCCAGCTAGCAAGTTGTTGGGATTCATAGTTAGCAAAAGACGCATTGAACTTGAACCTTCCAAGATCAAAGCGATTCAAGAATTACCTCCTCAGAAGACCAAGAAAGAGGTGATGAGTTTTTTGGGAAGGTTGAACTACATCAGTCGATTTATAGCTCAGTCCACCGTGGTGTGTGAGCCAATCTTCAAGTTGTTGAAACAAGATGCTTTGAACAAGTGGACCGAAGAATGTCAAACTGCTTTTGATTCCATCAAGAACTATTTGTCCAATCCATCGATATTGGTTCCTCCACTGGAAGAAAGTCCACTGTTGTTGTATCTGTCTATCTTGGATAGCGCATTTGGATGCGTGTTTGGTCAACATGATGAAACTCGGAAGAAGGAGCAAGCCATTTATTACTTGAGGAAGAAATTCACTCCATATGAGGCCCGTTACACTCTTTTGGAGAGAACATATTGTGCTTTGACCTGGATTGCTCAGAGGTTGAGACATTATTTGTCTTCATATACCACATACCTTATTTCCAGGATGGACCCGTTAAAGTATATTTTTCAGAAGGCGATGCCGATTGGGAAGTTGGCTAAGTGGCAAATGCTGTTGAGTGAGTTTGACATTGTGTATGTGACCTAGAAGGTGATAAAAACACAAGCCTTGGCTGATCATCTTGCAGAGAATCCAGTTGATGAAGAGTGTGAACCGCTTAAGACTTATTTTCCCAATGAATAAATAGCATTTGTGGGTGAGGATATTTCTGAAGCGTACCCTGGTTGGAGAGTGTTCTTTGATGGAGTGGCGAATCACCAAGGGAAAGGAATCGGAGTTGTCTTAGTGTCAGAAACCGGTCAACACTATTCTATGGCGGCTAAACTCCGATTTGATTGCACGAACAACATGACTGAGTATGAAGCTTGCATCCTCGGTCTGAAGATGACAATTGATATGAACGTTCATGAGTTGTTGGTTATTGGAGATTCAGATTTACTAATTCACCAAGTTCAAGGAGAATGGGCCGTGAATAACCCAAATATCACACCGTACGTACAATAGATAAAGAAGTTATGCAAAAGGTTCCGCAAGATTGAATTCAGATACACTCCCAGGACACAAAATTAGTTAGCCGATGCTCTTACCACTATCGCATCAATGATTAAACATCCAGATACAAGTTATATTGATCTAGGGGATATAGAGGTAAAAGAACAGCCTGTCCACTGTTCACATGTTGAAGCAGAACCAGATGGTTTGCCTTGGTATTTTGACATCAAGAAGTATTTTAGAGACCGGGACTTATCCTGAGAATGCAACGTTCAACCAGAAGAAGTTGATACGCCGTATGGCCCTCAATTTCTTTTCAAGTGGGAAATATTTTATAAGAGGACTCCAGATTTAGGTCTTCTCAGATGTGTTGATGCTAGTGAAGCTGCAAAGCTTCTGGAACAAATACACGCCGGAGTTTGTAGTACTCACATGAATGGCCTCACTTTGGCTAGGAAGATCCTCCGGGCCGGTTATTTTTGGATGAATATGGAACATGATTGTTGCAAGTTTGTGCAGAAATGTCACAAATGTCAAGTGTATAGTGATTTGATTCGAGTCCCACCTCACGAACTCAATGGTATGAGTTCACCTTGGCCATTGGTAGCTTGGGGCATGGATGTCATTGGTCCAATAGAGCCAGCCACCTCCAACAGACATATTCAGTTTGGTTGCCATTGACTACTTCACCAAGTGGGTGGAAGTAGTTTCGTATAAGTCGGTGACCAAGAAGGTCGTAGCTGATTTTGTTCGTAACAATTTGATATGTAGGTTTGGAGTGCCAGAATCCATCATTACTGATAATAGAGTGAATCTCAACATTCACTTGATGAGAGAGATATGTGAACAATTCAAAATTAATCACCGAAACTCAACCACCTATCATCCCCAAATGAATGGAGCTGTAGAAGCCGCCAACAAGAACATAAAGAAGATTTTGAGGAAAATGATTGATAATCGCATAGGCTGGCATGGGATGCTGCCATATGCTTTGTTGGGTTACCAAACGACTGTCAGAACATCAGTTGGAGCTGCTCCATATTTTCTAGTATATGGAACAAAAGCAGTTATACCCACAGAAGTTGAAATATTTTCGTTGAGAATTATCCAGGAGGCTGAGTTGAATGATGCTGATTGGATTCGCAAGCGGATTGACCAGTTAACCTTGATTGATGAGAAGAGTGGTTGCTGTTTGTCATGGTGAACTGTACCGACATAAAATGATTCGTGCTTTTCATAAGAAAGTAAGAGCCATAATGTTTGAGATTGGTCAATTGGTTCTCAAACGTATTTTTCCTCACCAGGATGAATATAAAGGGAAATTTGCACCAAATTGGCAAGGACCCTACATGGTTCGCAAAGTGTTATCCGGAGGTGCCTTGGTCCTGTCGGAGATGGATGGCACCGAATGGCCGAAACCGATCAACTCAGATGCTGTCAAGAGATACTTTGTGTGAAGCTTCAGTTTGTATTTCTGTTATTTCCTTGTAATCGTTCTATTCACTTGTAATTTCATTGTTTAGAATCTATCCCTATTGAATGAACTACATCTGACCTGAATTCTAAAAAATGAGATACATAGGCAGCCTATGTCGGCCTCAGTCACCCATTTATTCCCCTTTACTATTTCCTTGTATTTGAACTATGTTTGACCTGAATTCTCAAGAATGAGATACATAGGCGGCCTATGTCGGCCTCGATCGGTTTCTGTGTAATTTTCTTATTTTTGTTGATCCTCGAGAGGGGGAATTACGTTTGACCTGATTCCTGTCTCAACGGGATACGTAGGCGCCACAAGAGTTCGGTCATATCTCCCGTAAGATTTCTATTTTTTCTTTACAATAGAAACTGGGATAAATTTTTTGAGAGGGACTAAAAAATTCTCAAGAAGAAGACCTTTCCAACAAAGTCGAGACTGAAGTTACTTTAGGATTTGCAACCGGTATAGAATTTTTGAGAAGATCTCAAAAATTCTATAATTTGCTCACCAACGGTTAAAGATAAGCCAAGACAGTTAACTGGGACAGAAATTTTGAGGATGTTCTCAAAATTTCAACAGGGTTTATCGGCAGTCTAGAGCAACTTTGAATATTTCCCAGCAAGTAATAAGATAAACCTTGAGACATCAACTTCAAAGGCGTTCATTAGGCTTAACGTGACAAGACACTTGGCAGTGACCTTTTCCAAATGCTACTTTTGAAAATCTATTTTTTCTTGAAACTTTTCCTCCGTGTTATTTCGTCTTACCTATCAAGAGGCGGGTGATCGGAGAAATCAACCGAAGATAGCAAGATGAGGAGCAGACAACCGAAGAGATCGACACAGATCAGTTCATCTTTTTAAAAAAAAACTAACAATTTTTCTGTGGATGCAGGTCTATAAGTTTGCCTCAAGAGCGGCATATTCCTCCATTCAATGAATGTGGAAAAGTCAAAGGGACGAGGAGTTCCCCAAAATTGACAATTTTTCTGTGGATGCAGGAAATGTTTTATGCTGCTTATATCAAAGATTTTGGAATATGAATAACATTATTTCATTCAATTCCCAACAAAGCGAGGTTCATAATGAATATGTAATTATGTTCAGATATGGAACAAATGAAAACCTCAAAGAGAGATATTTTATCTGTTTTCCAGCAACTAAAGACACCTGGAGGACGTTTATCTGCATCATATTATCAGACATGATAATATTCTTACCCGGAGAGCCATTCATAACGTATTGTCAAAAGAGATGATACTACTACTCCGAGGGTCATTTTAATTTGTATTGTCAATTGAGATGATATCGCCACTAGAAGATACTCAGAAGATCACCTATGCTGCTCGGTGAAGCACTATCTTCGTTCGGTACCAGGGAGGCACCATTAAAAGATTCACGCATTGCAAGAGAAAGAATTCATGCATTGCAAGAGAAGACTCATGCATCGCGGGAAAGGAATTTATCCATAACAAGAGAAAGAAATCATACATAGTAAGAGAAGGAAATCATGCATTGCGGAAAAAGATTCATGCATTGTGGAGAAAGATTCATGCATTGCGGGAAAAGATTCATGCATTGCGGGAAAATATTCATGCATCGTGGGAAAGAAGTTATGCATCGCGGGAAAATGGTCATGCATCGCGAGAAAGAGATCTATGCATCACAAGAGAAAGAAGTCATGCATTGTAAGAGAAAGAAATCATGCACCGCAAGAGAAATAAATCATGCACCGCAAAAGAAAGAAGTCATGCATTGCAAAGAGAAAGAAGTCATGCATTGCAAAGAGAAAGAAGTCATGCATCGCAAGAGAAAGAGGTCATGCATCGCAAGAGAAATATTTACTCATTACAAGAAGATCAACATCAACTGCATCACTATTCTTTGCAAAAACGACAAGAGAACCTTCAACAACGACATCAGGAGAACCGTCAACATATTACATCAGCTTATTTTATTGCTTTAACACCAAAGGAAGAGTACATTGAAGATTATATTGTAAATATGAGACATAACCTTTATTTGTTTTACGTCAAACCCGATGGAGTTGACGTCAAATGTTCAAGGAGAGCAATTAAGTGTCAACACAGTAAAAGACACTATCTCTCCATTTGAATTGCATTTTATGCTGATGAGTTTTATCTCAGTCTTTGTCGAGAGCATCCGAGAGGATGAATTCTCAAAACAAACCACAGGTGCGGACGACATAAAAAAGGATGCAACACAACGTGGAATATTTTCTTAGTAGCGAACTGGGGCATAGTCCAAAGAAGAGTGCCAAACTCTTAGGATGCGAGAAGAGGAGTGACTTCCGCCACAATCAAACCATACCCCTATCAGAAGGCATGTGAGTTTATCTTTGGGTTTGTTGGTTTTAGTTTGCATCGGGAAGTTTTTTGTCTCTAGCAGCTTTCCAATCTGAGTGACAATGTACCAAGAGCTTTTGAAATTATGTCCGTGTAAGTTCTTAATTATGGGTGTGAAGCGCGCCACATTCATGGCTAAGAGGTTGCAAGACTATTTTTCATACTCAACTTACTTTGTCACCCTTCCTGGACCGAAGGATATTTTAGCATAAAAGATTTCCTTCTCAACCGATAAAGTCGAACTACAAGCAGCCTGATTCCTTAGGTTAAGGGATACGTAGGTGGAATCAATGTTGAAAACTCGGCTGTATTCCAACATTCGCTCTCAAATCTTATTCCCGAGCATTCCGATCTCTTCATAATCCGATATCGGGATGACTTTTGAATTTTTTCAAATCGTGCGTCAAATCAAGCGTATCGAACTACAAGTGGCCTCAATTCTCGTCTAGCCTGAGATATGTAGGAAACCCATTTCCAAGGTTCGGCCATAATTCCCAAAGTTCGCACCGAAATAGCCATTTCCTCAAAGATGAAGATGTGGTCGGTCAAAATTGGATTAGTCAATTTCATTTTCTTCGAATTTCTTGCATCAATCCAAGTAAAACGAGGGACAATTGTTGATACTCAATTTTGACCCGCCACAATAAGAATTAACTTTTGAACTTCTTAATTTTTAAACAATTTGAAATAATTGGTTTTATGAAAAACTCAAATATTTCTCAAGTTTTAAAATGATTTTACTTATTTATGTAATATTTTAAATAGTTAATGTGTTTTATATAGGTACATATATTCGATTAGTATATTTCATAAATAGTTGAAAATCGTCACAAAAAGATTTTACACTTTTTAAGTTAAATATTTTATTAATTTAGTTTAGTCTTAATTGTAGATTACCTCAATATGGTTAAGTTTTTAACTTAAGTGGGCTAAGTTTGCAATTCTTTGGCCCTTTTTCTTAATTACAATTCTAACCAATTCCTTACCTTTTTTTTCAATTCAATTTTCAAACCATTTTAGGCCGAACCTAGCTGGCCCATTTCAATTTAAATCTCAGAAGCCCATTTTCCAATTCAATATTCCCATCCCAAACACAATATAACATTACAACAGCCCACAAAATAACCCAGCCCAACACAATACATACGTACAACAATACTAAAAAAAACACCAGCACATATCACCCGACCCCTGTGCGTGTTCTTCTTCTCCCCTCCGAACAACGACAAGAAACCTAGAAACGCGTACAATAGGAGCAGCAAAAGCAACACCCGAATTGTCCTTTTGCCTTGAGATTGAGCCCTGTGGCACAACAAGGACGATCGAATCGATCTGGAGCATCCATCTTCCCTTTTCTCTTTTGAAATGTGGCGAAAACTTCAGAAAAAGATGTTTATCCCGAATTGTGAAAGATTTTGGCGTTTGAATTTTTCGAATAGGCCTTGTATTATCCAGATTTTCATCTCTTTCTCTCCCAAGTTTGGAACCCTAATAATCCCCTATATATTCTCCTCTTACTCATTATAAAGGGTGAGAGATTTTTAGTTGAGAATTCTTTACCAAGGCAGAGAAAAAGTGGGATTTTGTTTTAGCAAAAAATATAGAGAAAGGTTGGAGCACAAGTATTTAAAATACACACTAAATACACTTCGAAAGGAGTAGATACAATAGTTTCTCATGGTGAAGGTTATTGCCTCTACTCCTCTGTCTTGGTCTCGCTGCTCAAGAAGAGGTAAACAACCCGTCAGTCTTTTGGTCCACTTTGAATTCATTGTGTTGGGCTGGTGTATTTTCTTGTAGAGATTTCGAAATGAGTTTGCGTGATGTGATTAGTTTGAGTTACCCCATCATCATATTTTTTCTAAAATGAGTAATGTGTGTTCATTTTTTTAGATGATTTAATTCTTGTCTGAGCCTATTTTAATGTTGTGATCTGTTTTCGAATTCGTGGTTCCTCTATTCTTTTGTTCCTTTCCAGTTCATACCTTAAGCTTATGTTGTATATTTGTTAACTTTGCTAACACCGTCCACCCCTCCCTTTGCCCTTTTTTGTGAAGTTGCAAGCATTGAAATTCCATTCCCGCTCATGTCTAGAAATTATGCATTTTCTGTCGTGCTTTGTTGATAATATATGCTGATTTGGTTCCACACTATCATGTTTAGCTTCTCTTAGTATTATTTGGCTCTGTCGCTATCGTTCTCATTTTTTGTGAAGTTTAGTCTCTATGTGTTCCTCATTAGTTGCTATTTGTTGTATGTTAGAGGTAAAAATTTGTTTACTCGTGTTCCTCTGAATTCAGTGATGTCAAATGGGTAGACGAACTGATCATTCCGAGCTACTTAAGTGTTCACTTCGTTTTGGCCTGATCTGTTTCTTTTCTTTTGGGGTCGCCGTTGGCATTTTTTTCATTATCTTTTTTTGTTTTTTTTTGTTATGAAGCATGCTAAACTGATTGATACGTGCATCTAAGTCAATTTCGATATGATGTCATTCGACTATTTTATATTTCCTTGCTTTATGATGTTTTGGGGTCTATCTTCAAACCACCGAGGGTATTATTCCGCTTATATATACCCTATTTGGCTCAATAGTCACTATTTAAATGGTTTGTAGCTTGAATTGAGTCGATATAAAATATGATTTTCTTCGTTTACCTTCCCTGACTTAGCCTTGTGAAAGTTTAAATTTTGCCTTCAAGATTACTTGAAGCATGAGTTTTACATTGGCATTTTTCTCTCATGTGTGTAGTTCGATTAATCCCTGTGTCCTTGTAAGAGCTTCCAGTGGCTCACTTAATTGCTTTCTTAACTTTATCTTTGTCTAGGTAATAATCATGTAAGTCCACTATTTATTTGATAACTGTTAGACTAATTGTTTATGTATAATTATCATTAGGTGTTATATCTTGTCATGTGAGGTTAGTATAATTTTAAGTAAAGATTTTCTAAGTATCATTCATCTTTGTGCAATTTCTCTTCCTAGTTGTTTTAGAGTTGTTTAATGTTGTTCATCAAAATCCTAGTAGCTCTGATTTGCTTTTCGTTTGGTGTGAGCTCGAAGCTTTCTAAGTAATTGCATTTGTGCATAGTCATTTTATTGCCTTATCAATATGTGTTAATTATCATGTTGAAAGTAATCCATCCTTATCCTATTTGATTTTGTGGGTTGATTTGTCTTTTCCCTGAAAGCATGAGCTGTTTGAAATCATAATGTGTTGGGTCATTTTTTAAATATTTTTTTATGTCTCTTCTTCATATTAAATTGCCAATAGATGGTACTTATGCACTTTTTTTTTGTTTTCTGATGCATGTGATCTATTGATGAGTCTTGGGGACTTGGGCTTTTACCCTTTGAATTACTAAGGGGCCATGGGGGCCCAACTTTAGTTTATTTGAGTCAGCTAGCCCTCGAAAGTGAAGAATAAATTCCTTGGAATCGATGTACAGGTCCCGGAGTTGAAATAATATGCAACAGATTGGAGATGCGAAAAATTGGGCCAAGAGCCCACTCTTTATTTCAAAATTGTATTTTGTTATTTATTGGGCCTAAGCCCATTTAGTCATTGCTATTATTTCTTTTATGCTAGTTTAGAACAGGTGCAGGTGACTCAAATGGGCCCAAATACTGGCCTGGGCAGACAGAAAAACCAGATTTGGGCCCAAGTCTCTCTCTCTCTCTTATTTTACTGTGTTTGTTTACTCGTTATTATCTGCTATTAATCTTAAGGTTTT
>JAJOOE010018937.1:0-12073 GCA_036250405.1 Solanum raphanifolium | reverse complement strand
TGAAATGTTTTCTTGGTAAAGAAAGTTTTAAATTCCTTATGGTTTTAGTGTCTATGCGATGAATGAATGCTAAGAGGCTTGTATTAGACCTCTTCGAGGTTGAGTACGCCGGTTACGACTAGGGGGTGCTCCCGGGTCGTGACAAATGGTTGCCTTGTTGATGCACGACAATTACCTATTATAGACTTTCTGGAAGAAGTTCGAATTCTATTTGGTACTTGAAATTGCAAAAATCGAGAAATAACATCTTATACAAAGGAAACATTAGGGAGAAGATTTGAAGAAATATTGATTATAAACGCGTCCAAATGTGTGAAAATAAAGGTACATATTTGTATTATCAATTTTTATGTTTCTAGCTTTACTTCTCGTTATATTGTTAAGTATACCAATTGCAAATTCGTTTGATGTATCTGTAATTTTTAAACATTTGCAGGTAGTTGCATCTTCTGAATATATCTTTGCAGTGTATGAAGGTGCGATAAGATACATTGTATGTCTTGAGAGAAAAACTTGTTCATGTGGTAGATTTTAACATGACGAGATATCTTGTGCGCACGCAATGACTGTTTTGAAGAAGAAGAATATTAAAGATGTACATCCCTACTGCTCTGATTACTATAAACATGATGCATTAACAAACACATATGCACTTCCAATAGAACCAATGCCAGACAAAAGTGATTGGATAGCTCCAGAATCTGTTTTGGAAGAAGTAGTCTTGCCACCAAGATACAAAAAAATGTCTGGAAGACCAAGAAAAAAGAGGAAGAAAAATCTAGATGAAAAGATTACCACAAACACGAACTGTTGTGGACAGGAAGGTCACAATAGAAGAACATGTACTTTCTTCTCAAAAGATTCTTAATGGTTATTATTTTATGATGCAATAAATGAATAATGTTATGTTTTGGCAACATTATGTGATTGTCAATTTATTATAAAAATTAGATTGGTATACTATGTGCTTTTTATAATTTTTACATCGATTAATAGTGCCAAATAGCTGTGATGTGTGCCAAAGTTAATAGAGACAACATTTAAAAAAGGTATCACTTGAATCAATTATATATCATATACACAATATATTCTTCTAAATTTAGTATCTACTAATAATAGAGTATCAGAAGTTGTATTTTTTACCAATATTATATATCATATACATAAAATTTCGATATTTATGGACGAAATTTGAGTTTTCATGCACAAAATAATTTTCTGGAAATTAAGTATAAGATATTTAAAAGTTAGATTGATTTTAGTATACAGTTTGTATATGATACTTGATATCTTTGAAACTTTGTCATGAAATGATAAAACTATATCAATTTGAAATGTTTTAGGCACCTATGTATCATATACCTAATATTTATATAAGTAAAAAATATTTAGTATCATCTTATAAAATATAAATTGTACATTGTTATGTGAACAATAAAATTATGTCATTTTAAGATACTTTAATTTTTGTATCATATACTTAATATGAGTGATGAGATTTTGTATCGGATTCACTATAGTAAAATTTGCATTGACATGTATAATACTTATAATATAGAAAAAATAATAAGGTATTAAAATGCAGTGAAAACTAATTTAGAAGCGACATAAAAAGTGTGAAAATAAAAACTCTTCAAAAATAGAATAATTAATTACTTAGAAATATAATGTAGACCTGGAGAGGAATACTACAAAACACTTAATGTATCTTCAAAACAATAAAGCTTCACATCTTTAAGGTAAGTCAGTCAATAAGCAACTACTCTACATTAAACAATTCATCATCTGCCAATAGAATGGAAGCAACCTTTAGCCTTATAGGATCATCATTCTCGCTAACGTATCCAGCACTGGCCTTGTAGGTACCATATTTCCATAATAATGTTGCATATCTTGAGCGAAAATATTCACTTTGAAAAGGAATCGATGGGACCTTGATTTCATCGCTTATAAATTCAGCAAAAGCAGCTACATATGTTCCGCAGTCGCTACAAACATAAAGAAGATACATTATAAATTGAATGAAATGTGTAAATAAAGCTGGATGGATTAAATACTGATAGGCTATCATTATTTTGTTGCATAATGCCTCGAACAAATTCCACTTCAAACAGATGTTGTGGACCCATCAATTCACCAGTTTTGTTGTCTTTGTATGCATCCAATGTTGCCCAATCAATTCTGTCGGTTTTATCAAAGAATCCACTATTATGAAGGTAATTAGGCAGGATGATAGACAACTGTTTTATCTTATCAGATTGACTTTTTTTCCTTGTTCCCAAATTTGAGTCATAAACTCGAATTAACCGGTTCCTTAAAACAACCACAGCCAAAACCCAATGAAATTCTTTGTCAAAGTTGATCGGCATAGATACCTCATCTACTAGATGCCATGGTAAAGCAGCATGGACAGAAAAACCATTGATGATGTATTTGATGGACCTTTCATATACAAATACAATATCAGCTTTTAGACCTCTGTTCATTCAAGTTGGGGTGTTCAGATTCAAAAATTTGTTCATTGTTAAGTGTTATTAATTGGGAAATCCCAATATTAAAAGACGGATGATCCATTGTGACAAATAATCCAAAATCGATTGAAACAAAAAATTGATTTTGAAAGAAAAATAAAGAAGAAGAATAATACCTATTTTGAACTTTGGGACTGTTGAATCGTTTGAAAATTCAATTGCTTTGAAAGCGGTAACTGATTTGGTAGTGGGAGAGATTATAGGCGAGATTTTGGGGGTGAGAAAGATGGGTTTGGTTTCTTTCATAATAAAGTATCCGAAAAAGAAGAATTGGGGAAAAGTAGGAATTTTTGGATTTTTATGAAAGAGAAGGAATTAATTGATAATAGATAAACATATGTAGTGTAATTTAGTAATTTTTCCATATTTTAAAGGAAATTCTTTTATAAATATACAATAGAATAATTTAAATTGCACTAAATATAATCAAGTTTTTATTTATATAAAAAATAGCCTAAAATTAGTGATACATACAATAAAATTATTTTTGACCACATGGTTAATGTATATGTAGTATATTGATACGATATATAATGTATCGATATTGTATAAATAATGTATATTTTGTGTATAAATTATACATAACTATATACCAGATATGTAATACATCTATATACATTGTTGATACAATAAATTATACATTGAATGTTGACTTCTTTTTTTCAGTCGCAACTAACTCAAATCTCCTCTCTAAACAGTTCCAAATTAGATATAGTTTCCTCTCGATATTTCAATTTTTAAAAAATATATTATTCACTCAAAAGGATTCACGTTTGCGACAAATCTACCTCGTGATATACTTGTTAATTATGCATGTTATGAGAACTACAAAATCGTGAATCTGTAAATTTTTAAAGAAGTGGTTTCATGATAATCAACTCGCGTACATTTCATTAAAAGATAACCATTACCTCAAGAAGTTAATTATCACTAAATAAGCAAAAACTATCATTATTTTTACATGATTTGTACTGCACCACTAGAGATGAGTTCCATGGAATAATTCATTTGCAAACTCTTTACTGCCATCTAGAAAATCTAAGAAATATTTTACGGGATATAAAAAGATACATTTTTGAAAGAGTTAAAAGAATCACATGAAAGAGGGGCTAAACGGTAGAGACAAAAAAAACAAATAAGACTACATGAATAATGAACTAATAATTGGGCTAAGTTTGATTAGTATAGTGACCATTGAGTGGTAAACTTGTCACGATTCCGACCGTCGTGATTGACACCCACACTAATCCTCCGGTGGGAGAACTATTAATACTAATTAGTTAACCCGAGAACTACACAACTTAATCAAAACTTAGGCATTTAAAGATACAGAAGCAGGTTTAAATGCAAGAGTCAAGTAGAGTTTCCATAAACTCCAATAGATCTAACAAAACGTTGCGGAAATTACTGCTTAGAACCTGAAAGTCAATGTACCAAAACATTAACAAGGAATCATAAGTCTAAAGGAAATGAGTACAACCCAATTAAACACAAGAAATCTAAAGAACTAGTCTAAGTCCGAAGATGTGGACATAATTAACACAAAGAGAACTCATGACAGCCCAGAAGAACTGGCTTACCCTTGAATTCGAGTCGATCACTGGTCTTCTAAACGAGGTCAGTCAGTAGCCGTCTGAAGATACTTACGAACAACGTACAATTTCACAATCTCAAAGATATATAGACATGTCAAGTCATTGGTCCTCTCACGGAAACCATACCCAAACTGTTAGTGTATCGGTACGTGGTACCCGATCCAAGTTAGTGTGTTGGAACATAACACCTGATCCATTCAACAAGCCACAATCACAATCACAATGTACATTCTCATAATCATACAATCAAGTCATGATTCATGTCATACAATTATTCAATCATCCTCATTTACAAATGGTGTGATCAATAATGCAACATTCGCATACATATATGTATTATAATGAAGTAATTACTAACATACATCACACCAACATGAAATCACAACTATCACTTACCTCGAGCAAAGCTTGAACCCTCCTAAGAAACTTGACAAACAATCAACATAACACGGGGATCAATAAACGATGGCTAATTACTCGGATTGCAATCAACACTATCAACACTAAGCCAAACCCACGATCCTAATACCCAAAATAAGGATTTTTTCCACCATCAAAACAGCTCTAAAACCCTCCCCTATCAATAATTACCCATGAATTTACATTCTACGGATCGAAAAACATATTCAGGGAGTAAAAACCTTACATTTAGCCCCAAGAATGGT
Source organism: Solanum raphanifolium (assembly GCA_036250405.1). NCBI lineage: Eukaryota > Viridiplantae > Streptophyta > Magnoliopsida > Solanales > Solanaceae > Solanum > Solanum raphanifolium. The sequence goes on along the minus strand of JAJOOE010018937.1, from coordinate 7,282 downwards.
GAAAAACTGCCAAGAAGTTGCCCTGGTTCGTCTCCTAACTCTTAAGAACGAAATTTGCAGAATAATGACATTTTTGGGGTTTATTTCCGACTTAATTCGCGATCGGCCCGCTATGACGGCCTCCATCCCGCCACATCGTCCCCACCCTGGCGGCTTGCACTGAACCAGTGAGCCGGATTAAGAGTTTCAATCCCCCCATTTCACAATACACACTCATCCCATGACACTCAGAAACTATCCTCTCGCGCTAATATCAATTTCGGGAGTTCTACTCGCCCGAATTCAATTCCGTAAAGTCGTACGGTTTTCTTAACGTCTTAGCTATCCACTTATGCGATCAAATTCATTCTTAGATCTTTAATTTGTTACCAGATTTCCCTAGACCTCACTGACTCCGATTTCGTCCAAATCTGGACTAGGTTGGAAAATTCCAAGTTTATCAAAAAGTTTTCCGGCCCAAAAAATTTTCCCGGTTACTTTTCTATAACGACGGGAATAGATCATTACAAAACTAATAATTTGACTAATTTTGGTTAGTAAGATGATCTAATTATCATTCTTTTTTATTTTTCTTTAATCAATTCTGAATAGAGATGTGTGTAGAAGAAATAATGTATTGATAAATATAGTCTTTTTGAAAGTCAAGGGAGCCATTAACCCTTAACAATTTAGTTCAGTTCTAATAACCTTTACACTACTTTCTTACTATTTTTGACCCCCTTTATTTACATTATATCAAATAATTTAATCAATAGTTAAAATCAAAGTATTTATCACTTAACTATGCCATAAAAGCGAGATAGGGTAGTACACCAATTTGCTTCTGAGGTGTTTTAGCTTGTATTAGTAATATGATGGTTTTAATTGTGCTAATATTAATTACGTTAAAATCATTCTTATACATTATTATTTAATATAGGTGTGTTTTTAAAAATCTACTTACATAAGTTCATTCGCAAATATAGTGAAATATATGTGGAGAAAATGTTTTAAAAGACAATTGTGTGTTTAATCATATTTATGCATGAATTGAAAATTCATGTATTGTTAAGGGCAAACACCATAAATTTCATTAGTTTAAGATCTAATTATGTGTCTTTTTGTGAGTTTTTGAAATTATTATTCGTGCTAAATTTTGATAGTTAAATACATTTATCTAGTGCGTTCATATACACGTATCCCAGATAATGAGATCAAATTTTGTGTAATTTGTTTTAGATACATTCTATCCAACTAGATATACATGTACCTGGAATACATTAATTCTCTCATTCTTTCTTTTCTATTAGTGGTGGCAAATGGGTGGATTTGATCGGATTCAGATGGATTGAGTTAAAATAGATTGGATCACAATCTACCCATATAAAATATGGGTAAATATGGTTTGAGTAAAATGATTGCAACCCACTTTAATCTTCTAAAGCCAAAAAATATTAAATCAAAGCTACGTACCTCAACCCTTACCATCACACCCTACCCCATATCACCCCACCCCTGTAACCCCCCTCCCCCCAAAAAAATAATTTAAAAGACTTTTTTTGTGAAAAAAAATTTGGCAACCCCACCCTCACCTCCAAAAAAAATTCAAAAAAACTTTTTTTTCGGAAAAATAAAAATTTTATTATTTTTTTAAAATATATTTTTGCCAACCCTACCTCTCCCCCTACCCCCACCTACCCCCATTCGGAAAAATAAAAAAATTAATTTTTTTAAAAAATATATTTTTTGCCAACCCTAGCCCTCCCACACCCCTAACCCTGTACCCCCCACCCCCAAAAAAAATTTAAAACTTTTTTTTGAAAAAATAAAAAAAATTAATTTTGCCAACCCTACCCCCACCCCCACCCAAGGACACCTCCCACCCACACACAAAAAAGTTTTATAAAAAAATTCAATTTTTTTTTGCCCCCACTACCACATCCACCCCCACCGCTACCCCCCGGTTTTTTATATTTTATTTTCAAAATAAATAGTGCAATTAGGGATTTTTATGATAAGAGAGTGATATATGGGTATATATGGATTCTCATGTTTACCCATTTTGTCCATATTTGTATGAGCTTAAATAAGTTGATGACCATATTTACCCATTTAAGAAAATATGAGTGATCCATTGAATTTAATATGGAAAAAATGGTTCCCTTTCATTTATATGAGCTGAAATTGCCACCCTTAGTTTCTATCTCGCTTGCCTCTCTCCTCCGTCGCTCGCCTTTCTCACTCGTCTCTCTTCCTATGTATCCGTATTTTATAGTGCATATGACTTATAATTTGATATGAAATTATCAATTAGTGAGATCCTATATAATTATTTCAAACTATAGAAAAAAATTTGTAAATATGGTAAGAATGTCTGTATAATTATTAGTTTTTTTTTCAATTGTTAATCCCATGATTTGCCACGTAGTTGTAGAAAACATAATAAAATAAATGGATCATTTGGAAGTGTATATATATAAGAAGAATAGAGTTGAATAAAGTGCATTAGTAGTGGTGATATTATTAATGTTGATATTAGTTATGACGAGACCATTTGCTCATATACAGTTTGTTTTTATGTATTAAAAATAATATGAATTGCATAATTTCTAAAAATAATTATTTGTTTACACAAATACCGTCCATAATACAACAAAAAGAATGTGTAAAAGATTTTGAGAGACAATTATATATTTAACCATGCTAGTACATTCATCAAAAACTCTTGCATTTCTGATACCATAATTTATCATGTACTCCCTCTGTCCAATAATAGTCGTCCACTATTGACTTGGCACACCCCTTAAGAAACTATAAATAGAAGGACAATTTTACTATATCACCCTTTGAATATACTTCCTTCGTCCCTAATTACTTGTCCACTTTTCCTTTTTTAGTTGTCCCTAATTACTTGTCCATCTTGACAAATCAAGAAAGGACAAAATATTTTTACCTATTATACCCTCAATTAATTACTTCGAAAAAGGTAGAACTTTTTGAAAATCTTAAGTTTTTAATGCATCCACTTCATAATTAATAGGGGTAAAATGGTAAACTCACTATGTTAATAATTGCTTTCTTAATAGGTGTGTCAATTTAAAAGTGGACAAGTAATTAGGGACATAGGGAGTAATAAATACAATGTCTTGAAAAATGTAATAGGAAAATGATTATAATTAATGATAAAGATAAATTAGTGTAAAATTATTCATGGATTTCATAAAGTGGACAAGTATTGTTGGACGTCTATTTTTAATAGTCGTTTGAACATGCGATACCATATCACGATATGAAATCGTGAGATGGAATCAACGTTTGGACATGCGATTTTACGCTGATTCCATCTCATGATTCCATATCATGATGTGATTTCATATTCTCCAAAAACCATGATATGAGAATTCCATATCATGATTTGAGATATTTTTAATACAAAAATTGATCTATAAGTTTATATTTTGTTAAAACGACCCCACAGTTATATCTACTAACCATTTTTCATATGTAAATAAAATTTATAATTACATCATTACTTTTTAAAATTTATTATTCTCACCAACACATAGTCACTTTAACTCACATCAACCGATTGTTGAGTAATAAATTTGTTCTCTTCATTTACTCCAACACCTAATTTATTACTTCTACCGTTTTGTATTTATTACAACTCAAAGTAACAATGTTGGTTCGTCTTCTTGGTCACACGATCGAGAAATGCAAGTTCGGCGTGAGGAAATTGTCCGTACTATGTGGGAGGATTATATTAAAGACTAGTACACTACAATTTATATTCAATTTTTTTTATTGAATAAAAGTTAGCTGAAAAACAAATAACTTTGTAATAATTTATTATGCGATTTTATAATTTTTTGTTTATTTGGTAAGATTGAATAAACAATTGGGGTTTTTTAATAGTTTTACAACTTATGAGATTCTTATGTTTATGAGAAAATATACAACTCAAAAATTCCATATCGCATGTCCAAACAAAACTTCAATTTCCTCTCATAATTCCATATTATGATATCATATCATGATTCCATATCATGATACCATATCGCATGGCCAAACGGGCCCTTAGTACAGTGGACAAGTATTGTTGGACGGAGGGAGTATTAATTATGCATAACATATTACCAAATAAAGTACACAAAAAGTGAAAATTATACCAAATAAAATATTAAAAATACACAAAGCTAATCCATGCATTATTATTGTAATACATCCTACCAAATAACATGTGTGTATCGGTCGATTCAATTCGATTTTATGTATTATCAATTCGATTTTATCAATTTTTAAATATGCTAAACCAATACCGATTTTAGATTTATCAGTTTTGATCCTTAACGGTTGAGTTTTTCGATTTAACCAATAAAAAATGCTTGTGAAACAAATATATGACTTCTCAAACAATTTGACATGACAAGACAATAATGTAACTTTGCAAATGCTTTGTAACACCTCGAAAAAACTAGTAGGTGAAACTAGAGCCTTACGAATGTGTTGTTGAGTTTGATGTGGGATTTTATGTTGTTAAATGAGTTCCCGAGCTTAGGTTGAGGGGTTTAAGGGTTAAACGTCAAGGTACGACTCCCGAAGGACCAACCAAGACCTTAAAGCCTAACCCCCAAAGCTCCCCAAAACTGCCCAAGTTGCCAAAAAGTTGTGGGCTACAGGTGGTACCTACCCCCCGTAGGTCCATCCACGCCTCGTGGGGAGGCTTCGTGAGTCCAGGGATGAGATGTCAAGTTGCATACCCACGGACCTGCAGGACGGGGCGTGAGTGCACCCACGGTCCGTAGGTCAAGGGGTGTGGATCACACCTGGGAATCTGCCTAGGCTCGGCTAATTAAGGGGTAAGGTGGTAAATTCTTAGAGTGGTTAGTTAAGTTAGGGGTCGGTTTGTTTTGATTATTTAGAGTTATTTAAGGGTTTTTAAACTATTAAACACCCCCTTACAACTCATTATTCCCAAAAAAACAAAATAGAAACCATATTCTCTCCAAATAATTCTCTCTCTAGAAACCTTCATTGGAGAAGAATAAGTCAAGGTTTGGAGTTCAAGAGTTCATCTTTTCTCTTCAATTTCGTGGAGAATCTTCAGTCAAGGTATGGTAGTTTTCATCTATGTATAGCTTTCACCCATAGAGTCCCTTCAAAACATGATTTCAAAGCTTCCAAATTCCCCCAAAAGTTAGGGTTTCAATCTAAGTCATGGGTTCAATTTCAAAACGTTTTCAAAGGTTGATTTATGATGAGTGATGATTGAATTGAGGAATTAATGTTGTTTTATGATGAAATTCCCCCATGAACCCATGATTCCCTCAAAATATTAAATTGTGAATTTAGGATAATAATGTTAATAAGAATGAACTACTCTATGGGAATGTAAGCTTAACACCGAGTGGATATGGTAAGTTGAAAGCTCTCCCCATGTTAGGCCGGGTTTCAATGAACATCTTCCTTATCCCAAAACTATGTTCCCACATAGGTTATTAGCTAGTAGATCCACCTAAGCTAAAATGTTACGGGTCCTACCTTAGGCAAGTAGACCAACCCTTTACGGTGTATGATAGACACCGGATTCCATGGTTTTCTCACATGGTCTATGTCGGTTAATGCTTATTCCCATCATGTGAGATACGTGCTATGGTTATTCAAGAGGTTCTATGAAGTGTGGGTGGTAGTATGGAATGCCATTCATGCATTGCACGAGTAGGCTTTGCGAGGGCTATGGTGTGTTCTCTAATGTCTTAATGTCTAATGAAATGAATGTGCTCATAATGAAGCTAATAGAATGTTGACTTAAAGGCTTAATGAAATGATGAATGCTTAACTTGGAAATGTTATTATGAGTTGCTTTCCTTGTCATGCCTTATTGAATGCGAATGTTCATTGTCTATGATTATTGACTAAAGAGGAGATTGAAGAATGGTAAGTATGTTATGGTGGCCTCAAAGTGGTACTTAGTATGAATGGTATTATGGGATGCCATTCATACATTGCACAAATATAACTTAGGGTTACTTTCATGATGACTCTATTATGTTCTAATGACTTACATGATGAATATGCTTATGTCTTGTAAGTTTATACTAAAGATGCATGATGATTCTCAAACTTGACATAAAGCATGGTTTTCAACCAAAATGTCCTTTTAAGCATGGTTTTTGCATGGCTATCATATTTAGTACATTTTTGTGTTAACCCATATTTCTTCTATTTTTCTACAAAGTGTAGGTTCCGGATCTTAAGGTGATTTTCTTTGGAGTAAAGCTTGGATTGACTATTCTCTAAGCTAGTGGTGAGTCCTCAAGATTCGAGGACATATGAGAGTCTTTAGTAGTTTCTCATGTCATTTTACGTTTCAGACTATGTTTAAGGGCTGTGACCCTATCTTTGATTCAAGTTGTATTAGATGGCCATGTGAGACAAGTTAGATTTCCGTTGTTTGTTTTTAAGTAAAGTTTTCGATTGTACGGATTAAAAGTTTTAAATTTCGTACCATTTTTCATATGTCTTATGTTATGAATGCTATGAGGCTTGTATGAGGCTTTTCGGAGTCTTGTACGCCGTGTCACGTCTGGGGTGTAGGCTCGGATCGTGACATGCTCATAAAATATAAACAATAATAACTAGCATGAAAAGATTATATAAGTGTAGCACAAAGAGAAATTAAGAGGAAAAAAATTCTTACTTTAGATTTTGACGTTTTGTATAATGTGAAGTTGTGAATTCAAAATCATTGTGAAGTGTAAATTGAAGGCTAAAATGCAAAGATAGTAACTACTAACTAGTGATTCATTGAGATTTATATTTAACATTTATGTATGGGTAAAGTAGTAAATTTCTACAGTCTTAATGTGTTATCAATTTATCCAATAACTCAATATTCAAAAATCAAAATCGAATCGAAAAATCAATAGATTTTTTTATTAAACCATTAGAAAATTGTTAACCCAATTGTTGACACCCAATTTTGACCCTCCACAATATAAACTAATCACCGAGCTTCTTCAATTTGGAATGATTTGAAATAATTGACTTTATAAAAATTCAAAATAATTTTCAAGTCATTTTAAGTAGTTTGTCATTTTTATAAATTTTAAAATAATGAATATGATATTTTATATAATTAGGTGTCTAATTAGTATATTTTATGAATGTTCAAAAAATTGTCTCAAAAAGGTTTTAGCTTTATTTAAATATTTGGTTATCTAGTTTAAATTAATTAATAGCTTATATTTCTAGTTAATTAGTTTATAATTAATTTAATTATTATATAATTATGTGTCTAATT
>JAJOOE010018936.1:0-11823 GCA_036250405.1 Solanum raphanifolium | reverse complement strand
CACATACCTCAACTTTGGAGAATCCTTGATGAAGATTGGAATGGAGAATTGAAGCTTGAGATTGAGTCTTGAATCCGGAATTAGAGCTTGAGATGTTTGAATTTGGTTGAGGATCTTGGTGGAATTTTGGAGAGGGCTTAGAGAGTGATTTTGAAGTTAAAAAAAATGACTAAGTATGGGACATATCCCCTTTTTATAAAAAACGTCCCCAACCCGCCTCAAAACAATAGCTCACTGGAAATTACAAATCTGCACAGACAAGTTTTACGAAAATGGTCATAACTCCCTCATCCTAACTTGGAATGAGGTGAAACCAAGTGCGTTGGAAAGCTAACTCAAAGAGCTTTAATTTAATAGGTTGTGGCCCTTCTAGTTCCTTGTGTGCCAAGAGATATTCCCCTTCAAAGTTGACCCTCCAAATCGCATTTCTTGCGATTTTCGAATTTTGATACGGTTGCTCTAAAATTCAGGTTAGACTCATTCCCCACTCAATTTGACCCCATGAATAAGAATATGAAGTCGAATTTCTGAAATCATGCACGGATTTTGAGATATATGGAAATTACAATTATAGGTGTTTCCGAAGCACATTTTCGGGCATTTTTGGGGTCGTTTCAATCGTAGTCAACTCTGTAGTTATCACGAATCCTCGGTGTTGGCGGATCTGCACCCTTTCCGCATTTTTGATTAGATTACCACCATGAACCTGAGCTGGCACATTCACAAATCTAGGAGGTTGCAACCCAACTCCATCTCCTTGACCATCTCCGATTGTACTATTGTGTACCCCTTAATTTTCCATTCTTCTTAAAGTTCTTCGCAATTCAAGATCATAGGGGGTCAAGGTTTCACCTCAAATCTGTGTACTTGGCATACACAAGAGGTAAGACCTGTAGAAAACAAAAACAAAGAAACGTAAAATTAGGAAATACTTGACTAAAGTTCAATAATGAAGTTAGATTAATCTAAAAGTCGTATTCCCCGACAGCGGTGCCAAAATTTGATACACTCAAATTACACCTCCCGAAAGAAGTATAAGCGATCATTATCAAGTAAAGAACCTAACTTGAAGGTTAGTGTCGATCCCATGAGAAATATGGTTTAAATTTCAGCTAACTCACTATTATATTCATTTAGTCAAACTATTTCGAGAAAAGTAACAAAAAGGGGTGATTTTGCAAATAAAATAAAAGATTGTTGATTGTATCAGTAACAAGTAACCAAGTTTGCAATTTTGAAATATCAATAGGAGATGAAAACTAGGGCATATGTGTTCCCCACGAGCTCTTAACGCAGTATTCCTAATAATATTAATTCTATCCTAGTGTTTGACATGCAAGGCTGATAAGTTATGTATTCCTAAGGGATTGGTGATCTAAGTAGAAACTTTCACTCGCAACTTGGTAAATCTACATGTGTGTGCTTTACTAATCCTTACCTTCACCCCAGATTAGTCCTCGTGTCAATTGAGTTGGGTATTCACCCTCACGTCAACTTGTTAAAGTCAGAATATTAGATAACAGCAAATCCTTAACTAAATATCTGTTGTTGAATCTTTTTCTCATTCATTACCCCCTTGGTAAGGCAAGTAGGAACGAGGCGAGTTCTAACGTTGCGCACCGCTAGAAAGACTTTTAAACGAAAAGATTAATAACACATGCATAAATACTATTCAAGAATTACTTAGTTATTAGTCATACATTGTTAATTGCTCATGGTTCCCACAACCCTAGTTGTGGATTTAGCTACTCATGCTTGAAAGTTCATAATTCATATTAGGGTTAAAATAAATCATGAACTTACAATTAGAATAGATGAAAACCTAAATCGTGAATTGAAATTTAAAGTGAAATTGCATAAAACCAAATTTTGGAAATTAATTGCTAAGAGTTTGCAAAATAATTCCAAAAGATCAAAACAAAAGTCTCCAATATTTTCTAACCCCTAAAAACAGAAATAACAACTAATATTTATAGTAAACAAATCCTAAACCAAGTAGGAAACAAAATAAGGAAATAACAGCTCAAACACGGTTTCAATTGACGACACGACCTATGGACCATGGGTCAACCTATGGTCTGTTGTCTCCCTCCGTGGATCAACACTTGGAAAATATTTTAGGGCCTTCATACGATGGTTTCCACATATGGTCCGTGTGTTGAGCTACGATTTGTCACTTGCCTTCGTAGTACAAGTATTGGAAGTTCAACTTTCTGATCACAAATGACGGACGTGCAGGATGGTCCGTCATTCAATCTACGGGGCGTCATTGGCCTCCATGGTTCCACACTTGGTCAGACTTCCTTGAACCCTCATCTACGCTGTAGCACCTACGACCCATCACTGGACCTACGGTTCGTGGTTAGTTCCGTCACTGGCCACGTCTGCAATTTTTAGCTCTTATCTCAATCAACCGCATTCGAACCTATTTCCTGCAAGAATTACACAAAAACCATCATATCTTATAACAAAATGCTTAAGAATCACACAAAACTCCAAGTGAAATGCATAAAAAATACCATAAACTCACGGTATATCAGACCTCACAGAAGAAAATATAGGTATTTACTATTTGCTTGTTCGCATTTGATGATTCATTGTTTCAATAATTTTGTGACTTAGTTTTGTTCACATTTAAACTTTTGCTTGATAGAGAACTATTCTAACATTCCAATGTTACTTTTGTGTTCTTGTGCTACTTTATCATAATTGGATTCACATGGCTAGATAACAACTTTATTAGCTGAAATGTATCAGATGTTTCATGGAAACAACGAGCTTTTATTCACAGTTGAATTCTTGATACTAAAGATGTGTGTTCTTTTTATTTCTCTTGACTTAGTAGTCCTTTATTCATTTTAATAAAAATTATAGAGAAAAGTGGGGTCTAACTTCCAAAAGAAATACAATTTTGCAGCATTAAAATATACAACCTTAGACTACTATAACTATTAGTCTTTCAATGCTAGCATAAGTGGTTTATGAGCTACCACAAATATAAATATTACAATATGTGGTGAGGAGCAAAAAACTCTTCTGTCAAAGTGTGAAGGCATGTTGGTTTGATTCTACAATCTGCAGTTTGGACATTTTTATAGACTAATTAATAATGAATTCTTATAGAGAAAAAAAAAGATCACAAATGGTCATGAAAACCAGGAATGTATGTTCTTGTAAGATAAAAACATAAAACACGGAAAAGTGTCTATATGGAAAATTATATGCACAACAGAAGCATATCAGAATCTTACATCTTACATGAATAATAGATAATCGATAACGCTTATGCTAGAACATATACAATTATGCTAGAACACATAAACATGCTGAAATTTAATTCAAGAATTACCTCTTGAAGCGTGAGCAAATACCTTCAAACGAATCCCCAAGTTAGAAAGATCTTCAAGCAAATCCTCAAGATAGACAACAACTTTGCAGTCTTCTACAATGATCCCAAGTTCACATCCGTACTCTCTCAATACTTGGGTGGACAGGTATCGAATAGAAAACTAATCAATCTTTTTCTAGGTTGGGAGAATCTCTATTTATAGCACTACAGAAAAAATGATCATTAGCGGCAATTAATTCTTAATTACCACTAAATATGTATTTTTAGCGGCAATTAGCACTCTTTGTATATGTCCTTAAAGCCTTTAGCGATATTGATTAGTACTCTTTCTTAATGTCTATATTTATTCCTGCTAAAAGTCATTTTTGTTGTAGTGCAGAGATTCCTTCCAAATCCAAAAAGGAGAAGAAAACCTAGTTTTCTTGAAAAACAAGAAAACCACGCATGACTCTTTTTTTCCCTTTAGAAATAGGATTCTGAGTTCTAGTTAAATATGGGCACTGTAGGGACCACTAAATTAATGACTGAGGCTTCCTATTAGGGAAATAATTCCAAATAATTAATTTGAATTATTCTTATCATAATAAATTACAAATCATTCCACTCGAAATTCGTAATTGCACTCCTCTATTTATATTTCAAAATTCTCCATTAAACACTTATGTAATTCCCCATGTTAAGATTACATATATACTAATCAATAAATTAAATTACTAATGAATTTAATTTAATGATTAATTTCCTTTTGAGAACTACTTAACTTATTTCATGTGTCGGATTCATAAATCCACTTGCAAGGTTTGACACGATGAAAACTTATAAGTTTCTCAAAAAGGCATATCGATCAATCTCTATAAAGAGACATGGATTCCATCAACTAACTTGTATTTCACCAATATATATTATTATCATCCAATCTACCAGACATATTGACCATCTCAGGATCTCACCTTTTAATAAATCAAAACGATAATTGATATATAGACATATCATAATAGTTATACCAGGATTAATAATATAAGTACATTTAATAGTTTAGTGAATATGTTTTAGTCAGCCAGTCTAAATTAACTATTTGTAGTTAGTCCCATTCAATACAACAAAATGCATTAACACAAGAAGTTGGAACTATACGGCTATACCGTTCCCACAATCAAGATAGATTACATATAATTTTGTGCTACAATCGCACCGATGACATGTCCAATTTCCATCCTAAATTGAGAACATAAAACTTTATACTTGTAAGAACCGATGATTTAATTCTCTGTGTATAAGCTAAAACTCTACACACTAAATTATCTACTATATATAAAAAAATATATGATCTATTAAAACTAAATAAATATTTATTCTATAATAAATATTATATCTTAACATATGGTTAATAGTATATATCCCAACAATCTCCCACTTAGACTTTTAACAATCACAATTGTTATAGTGTACTATGTCTAAATGCATGGTTAATAATATATACCCTAACAATCTCCCACTTAGATATATAATTTTGAAAATTGTTAGAATACTATGTCTAAACACATGATTAATCCCTAACAATCTCCCACTTAGACTCTTAACTATGCATTTACAAATTTCACGGGCATTTATTTATTTCTTATCGAAATAAATTTACCAAGCTATTTTCTCATGCAACTTTGTCTAGTAGTGTTTTGTCGTAACATATTAATTCTGTACTAGATCTTGAGAGATCTTATCATGAAACCCTCCAAGAGTGTACTTCTTTTCAGGAGTTCTATCATGAAAGTTCTCTCAAGCATACAGAACCAATCAATCTTCATTATGATTCTCCACTACGACTAAGTACTAATACTATAATCACCCTTTCAAGTTCTTGAGTCTTAATATTTTCTTCAAAGTCTTTCGATATTGAAATATCAACAACTTTTCATGTAGTGTTCTTTTGCTCACATCACTCCCACTACATGAGATAGTAGTTTTATTATGTCTAGTAACGTTTTCCCCATTACTTAAATGCAATGGAACGTCAATTCTGACATACCCATTAGATGTTCTTGAGCGTCTGAATTTATAATTGACTCATTTGTTATTTCTTTGTTCAATTCCTGTAAAACTAGTTTACTTCTAGGAACATGGTTTACTAAATGATCATTTTCTAGAAATCAGGTGGTTGTGTTAACAATTGCCTTATTTTCTTTAGGACAATATAATAAACCTTATTTCATTCTTTAGGATATCAAATTAACACACACATTCCGTTCTTAATTCCAATTTTCTTATTCTCCCACTCAGCACATGTGCTGGACAATCATATATCTGGACATATCATGGATTAAACTTACGTCAAATCCAACTAGTTCTATTGTCACGACTCGAGTCTACACCCTGGACGTGGTCGACACTCGAGAATCGTTGCTGGTCCCCAAGCGAACCCTCATCCTGGCTGACTACAAGCGGAAGACTAACTCAACCATACATAAGCATCAAATTGAAAGAAGCATTTAAAATAGCTTACTAAATCTCAAAACATTGCTGAATATACTGAGTATGAATCATAAGTTTAAATAAAATATCTGAAAACTGAAAGACTCTCCAAAACTGGAGTACTCCGAAAGTAAGGAGGTCTCACTCATAAGCAGACGAGCGGATGAAGTGATCTCAACAGACTCTTGTTGAGGATCCTAAGAACCTATATCTGCATCATTAAAAGATGCAGGTCGAATGACATCAATACATTAAATGTACGAGTATGTAATATAGTTGAATAACAAAAAACTTGAAAGAAAGGACTGCAATAGATAACAATCTACTCTAACTGAATGTAAAGAAATAAATGAGTTAAATCATTTAAAGCTTTACAAAATACTTTCTCATCTATGAACTCAACATAATAAGTGATATATAAAAATACACTTTAACTCTATTAGGAGATTGTCTAACCAACAATCATCACTATGAGATACATGATGATACAACGTCTCGCCCACGCTGCCAGAACTGTCCTATACCTTTTCGGGGTATAGACCACCTCAATTAAGTGGATCCACTAAGATATGCTTGAAAAGCAATAAGGAAACATCTAAAAAGTATGACCCTTTACCCATGTTGGCATACATGGTTTATGAGGACTTTGAGTTGTCTGAACTCGTCCCCATATCGGTGCTCAATACTACTCCCAATAATATATATACTCATGCTCATATGTTTAAAAACATAACTCTTCCTCTGGTTTGAGATAATTGCTCAAACTATCCTCTTCAAAGAGGTAACTGCTCTTGAAATATCTTTTGAACTCATAACACATTTAGAAATCTCAGTTTCTCTTTTATTAATGTAAAAATTGATTCCTCTGGGAATACATAGTCCCCTTATACTCTTACTCAATTCATACTTGAAAATTCTTTCTTAAAAACATATAAAAATCATATTTTAATATGATCATTGATGACTCAGGAAGTCATACTGCATAAACATTGATGGTATATCTAGATACCATACCGCTAATACATTGATGACATACTCGATTGTCATACTAATCATGTTTTAGAAACTCTTTACTCAAAACTCATCTTTACTTTCTAAAAACTCAGTTTAAGAACTCAAGTGTTGGCTTTAAAAAGTTTTTTAAAATTTATAACTCAAATCATAGGGTTCATGTGGAATTATGGACATGAACGACTCAACTCAGGGATTTTAATAGCAATAAGGAAACTAGTACTCATAACTCCATACTCAAGAACTCAAGAACTCAAAACTACTAACTTAACGATATTTCTCCTCTAAAAAATACTCAATTCATAGGGTTCATACTGAAATATAAACATGAACGAATCAAATAAAGAATTTTAATGCATAACATATTGGAATTCAATAATTAGGAATAGAATTTTAAAAAGAAACAGGAACTATAGAACTATCAACTCATCTCAAGAATACTCAAATCTAGGGGTAGAATCCTAGATTTCTCTTTTATTGATTTGAAAGTAGTTGTAGGGCGTGAGGAGGAACTAGTCCAACACTATGATAGCCTTACATACCTGGAAGAACAAGGTTCTTGAAGAATCTTAAAGAAGAACTTTATTAGAAGCCAACCTTGAAACCCTAGCTTGAGGGTAAACAATCCAGAAAACATTTCTTGAGATTCTTGAATTAGTTTCTTGAAACTCTATGGCCAAGAATTATGATTTTTGATTCATAATTGTATGGAGGAATTTGAGTTGGAAAGAATGAAATTTTTGGAGAAAGACTTACCTTGAAAAAGAATCTTGAAAAAGATTGAAAGATTCTTGAATGCAGTCTTCTACTTTGATTTTTCCTTAGGGTTTTGCCTTAGGGTTTGAGAGAGAACAGAATGATGGATTAAGAGATGAAAATTTGATAGTTTTGGGCCTTTAATTAGTCAAGAAATTTGTTTAGGGTTTTCTTAGAGGTAAAAAGATAAAAAGACCCTTTTTAATGTTTTCCCGTCGGTTAAGTCGTCACTGCACTGTATCAGGTTACTAAAATGGTCATAACTCTTTACTCAAAAGTTGGATTGACACGAAATAGGTGGTGTTGGAAAGAAGATTCAAGTACCTTTAATTTGATAGGTTATGAGCCACGTAACTCTTTATATTCTAAGAGATATGGTCCTTTGAAGTTGACCCATGTAGAATCTTACATCAAAACTTAATCGATAAGGAAACTTTCAACTCTACTTTGTACTAGGAGTTTCTAGTGACCTTAATTGATATCCAAAATCATTTCCACACTAAAGTATATACCTTTACACATATAGGATATTTAAGAATCACCTGATATGACCCTACAAGTAAATGAAGAATGGTTCGAGTCTTAACTTAGAAATTTTTGGGGTGTTACATCTATAGTTGTTCAAGGTACTGATTTGAAAGAATTTGAATTCAGAATGTGATATATAGTAATTAGAACCTATCCCAAAAGAAGCAAAATAACTAATAATAAGTCAATTATTAATCTTATCATCTTCATAAGAGTCTATTTCTTTTCTCTTCTACACCAATCTATTATAGAGTATCTGGTTTAGACAATTGAAATGCAATTATTTTATAAGATAGGTGGCTCATGAGCTCTTTAGAGAGGTTTACGCCACTACAATCAGAATGCAATGACTTTGTATATTTTTCATGATGCTATTTTCATTTGTCTTAAATATTTTGAGTTTATCAAGACATTTAGACTTACAAAACATCATAAAATATATTCATTTCATGAGTAACCTTCTTGAAAACTCAGAATACTCAAATTCACCTCTTGCCCAAATGCTCATTTATTACACAAATCAAAATAGATTAATTATAACTTATCACTACTTCTTTTTCCTTTTTAAGAGGAAAGGTCTCTTAGTCATTTTTCCTTCTAAATAAGAGTCACATGTTGGTAGTGACTTCACATTCAATGAACCGTTATGTCCATTCATTAATCAACCTCGAAAATTTATTCAGAGTAAACGACTTAGACGCTAATGTACAGATAAGTTTCATTCAATTTAAAAGATATTTTTCCTTGTGAGACAGATTAATATAATTCAGGTCATGAGAGATAATACTAATAAAAAAATTACGCATCAACATACCATAAGAAATAAAATGTTCATCAAACTTAATGATAGGAGAGTTACAAACAAATATATTAAATACTCATCTCTTATCTAGTTAGAAACTAAAAATAATTCCTTCTAACATCAGGTACATGTACAATGCATTCTTTGAATTAATATCTTATCTCTACCAAAAGAAAAGCTTAAGTAGTACTAAGTGAATGCGTAAAGTCTATTGAGAATATGAGATATAATACATTATATAGATCATAATATTTCGAATAATCCCAAATAAAAAAATTCAGGGCTCATTTATACATATATATCCATGCATCTCGAATAGCCAATCGATGGGATTGGAGAACTTCTCATGCAATACACATGTACAATGACCGATTATTCACTCCATAAACTTATACATACCTAACTCAGATAGAGAGTCTACTGTTCAAGTCAAGTGAAAATCCTCTAGTTACATTGATCCAATCATATATTACTCAGTTTAGGAGAGTTATCAAAACTAGACGATTAAATGCATAATGACTTGCATCAATTCATCCGATAGGGAGGAAGGTCTAAGCCAGCACATGAAACTAATACTTCACTACTATTTAATCAAATATGACCAAAAATTCATATAACGATTCAAATATATATTTCTTACTAGGTCGTTCTTATGAATATACCTTTTAATGAATCAAGATGATAATTAATATATACAAATCATAATAGTTATATCAGGATTAAGAATATAAGTACATTTAATAGTTTAGAGAATATGTTTTTGTCAGTCAGTCTAAAACAACTATCTCTACTTGGTCCCATTTAATACATACAAAATGCATTAGCACAAGAAGTTGGAACTATACCTTTCCCATAATCAAGATAAATTACAAAGAATCTTGTGCTACAATCATACCGATGGCATGTCCAATTTCCATCCTAGATTGTGAACAAAAAACTTTATACTTATAAGAACCGATGATTTAATCCTCTGTGTATAGCTAAAACTCTACACACTAAATCATCTACTATATAAGTAAACAAACACCTTAAACGGATATATGATCTATTAAAACTTAGTAAATATTTATTTTATAATAAATATTATAACTTAACGTATGGTTAATAGTATCTATCCCAACACACAATAGTCTTTGCATTTTTCTGATGTCACAATTAACACCAAAGATTATTGAAATATTAAGATCTTGAAAAAACTGGGTATGAAAATAGGGGTGGGGGGAAGAGAAAATGTACTTGAAGCTGAATATAGCATGTTCCTCACCATATTTCATTAGAGTAGCATATTAAATAGGCAAAAGGGTATGGTGGACCCTTGTACTTGTATGCGTTTGTATTATGATCCCTTCTATTTAACCATGTTCCTCACCATGTGTGTAGTTCACTCACCCTTAAATACATGACATGTCAAACCCATGTCACATAAATTGATAACATGTCATAATTATCTTCATTAACTATTTTTAAAAATTATTAACCAAAATTTTATTAAATAAAAGGTAAAATAATAAATTTTAAATTGATTCTTTAAGTAAAATTTGGGACTTCACGCCTCCTATCTCATTTCAACCGTGTAATATCCAAAATCCATCGGCAAAAGTCGTCGCCCCACTGCTCCTCTTGTTCGCGAGACCTGTACATTCTCTTTCACTCGTTTCCATCTCCATCACAAACCCTCACCTTTTTCCTTTCCTCTTTCTCCAACTTCCACAAAATCAGCAACCCTAAGCCGCCACAGCCCACACCACCGATGACCCCCTGCGAATCATCAGGGATCGCCTCTCCTCTCCATGCTATCAACAAATATCCTCGCCGCCTCCCGTTCTGGGGAAAAAGGTATCAACGTCGCCTTTCTCTCTCCCACTCCACTACAAATCAGTGAACTCCAGCGAGCATCGCCATAAAATCAACCAGTGCTACTCTCTCCCTCCACTAATAACAACTTGAAACTTGACATCAAGGAGGTGCTAATGGCAAAGATCTGTTAAAGAAGATGACAATAGGTGTGGAGAAGAAAGAAAAAGGGATTGAGGTAGGGATGGGGATGGCAGCAAAAAAGTACGTGGAGTTGAGGGAAGAAGAGGGTTTTTTTAAAACTTATTTTTTCTTCTTAAAATTTATTATTTTATTTTTTAAATATTTTAAGTTTAAATATGATGTTCACTTGCCTTCAGATGCGTGTAATTACACTCTCTCGCCAACTCAGCCATCTTAATGCCACATAAGTCTGGTCAATGGTCAGAGGGGTTTGATATATTGTGTTTTATTGAGTTTAATGGTTCAGTTGATAAATAGTTCAGTAGAAGAGTTCATAATGCAAACACATGCAAGTATAAGGGTCCACAAAACCTTTTGCCTATTAAATACAGTAAATCAGATGCATCTTAATGTTGAAGTAGAGGAAACTTCTTTGTCAGACACCCTCTCCAAAAAAAAAATAGATGCTAGGAGACTTCGTTTAAACATGATGAAGCTAATGTCTTTGAGATAGTTAATTACACCGGGAAGATATTCAATTATATTATTATCAAATGATAAAGTGACTACTGAAGCATGTTACGAACATGACCTATATGCTACCTTTTGAAATTTCCATTGCTACACCTAGGAGTGACAAATGAGTGAGTCGAATAGAATATGAATCGATCGAAAATGAATTAATTATAAAAATGGATAAAACACTCGACTCGACTCACATTTTAAATAGGTAAAAACGAGTTATCCAATGGATAATATGGGTACCAATATTATAGTAGAAAGCTTTAAAAAACAAAATCTTCTTAAATTTTTTGATCACTCCACCCTCCCTACCAGCCCTCCTCCCTACTCCCCTGTCCTAAAAAAATGTAAAAAAAATAGTTTCTTTTTTTATTAAAAAAATAATTTTTCTAAAGTTCTTTTTTCTCACCCA
>JAJOOE010018935.1:0-10187 GCA_036250405.1 Solanum raphanifolium | reverse complement strand
CATTTAAAAGAATTATGTCATTTAAATTGATCAGAAATTTGTAATTTTTGTTACTATCCATGCTCAAAACTTCAACAATTAAGTTATGTATGTTCTTTTCTTTTTCTTATTTGTGATGGTAGCCAAATTAAAATTTCAATTTGAGTTTTGAAGCTTAACATCGATAATCCATCACTTTTGTTTTTTGTACTCTTCATCCTTTCTTTTTTTTTGTGTGAAATTTGATATTTTTTGTCTTAAATGATTAATTTATCGTGTAGAAAATATATTTTCTTTTTAGTGTATAAATTTAATAAAATAAATTTAAGGGCCTCTTAATATGATTTTGCCTTAGGCCACGAGATCGGTTGAGCCGCTCCTGACTTGAACCCCTTTCGACGAAAAATTGCATTGTATATACAAGATATTTTTAGTCTATATAGAGATTTTGAATCTCGTGAACATAAAACTAGAGATTAACTACAACAAAAATAATTTTTAATGGCAACTAATATACACACTAATAAAGAGTCCTAAAACATTTACCATCATTAGTTACTTGTCAATAAATCCAATGTCATTACAGGTTTTACAGACATTTACAAAGAGTACTAATTTCTACTAAAATACATATTTAGCGATAATTAGGTTATTATTATTAATTAATTGCCGTTAAAAATTATTTTTTTGGTGTGGTTTTATTGGCCATATGGTATAGGAAATTCCAAATTCACTTTGAGGTTTCAAATTCAAATCTCGAGTACTTAATATTTTTCGAATCCCTAAAATGAAAAATCTTGAATCCATCACTAACTTCACGTCATCTACTCGATTAGGTGTATTTTAACACATAACTAATGATGATTCAGATAAAAAAAACGATAACTGATAATTAAAACATGAAACTCGCAAAATAGTGATAAAGTCAGATATATTTTTAGACATTATCTTCATATTTTATTGTTATTTAATAGATTTTGTGTAACATGGGTGGGAAGCATGGGATGCTTTTAAAAGCAAGCAATAATAATAGATATATTATATTATATTATATAGTTTGGATCGTATAGAAAAATGACAGCGATAAGAGGATTCTAGAGCTCTTGTGTATGTGTCAGCGCATGGGCGACCAATAGGCAATAACTCTTGTTTTGTGTTTTCTCCTTTTTACTTTCTCCGCGTACTAAGACACACAAAAATCAAAATGGTTAAAACTAAATAAAGTAACCATTCTATTTAATCCGCGTTTGAATATGTGATTTGAAATTATGATTCTAAATTATGAACAAAAATAGAGAACGGGTTATTTACTCTTAAATGCAAAAGGAGAGTTTTTGGTCAAAATCATCCTTAAACTATATCCTAAACTTAAACTACATCCTTAAAGTATCATTTTTAGCAGAAAACATCCTTCAAGTATTTTAAAGTGAACAATTTTCATCCTTCTACTTGAATTTATCAGAAAACTAACAGATCCCACAAAAATCAAGTCATCCCTTCGTAATTATTATTCTAAGATACGCCTAAAATTATATTGCGAACTTTTTCGGTAATTGAGTTTAGCATTATGCAAAAAAATTTAATTTGATAGTTCTTTTTCATTTATTTTTCATGTAATTTGGTATTAAAAATATTATCAGTTGAAATATGCTTCTTCTCAATTGAATATGCTAGAAGTGGCGTTTGTTGGAGACTTCCGCTTCTCCGGTGTGTTCTTATCCAGCTTCTTTCCGTTACTAAATGAGAAAAAGGAGACTTCCGCTTCTCCGGTGTGTTCTTATCCAGCTTCTTTCCGTTACTAAATGAGAAAAAGAGCAAATCATGTATCTTCACACCTTCAAAACATTTTTCGTTTCCGTAAGCAATAGTGTCTAAGATTTTTAATATTTTTGTTTAGGAACTATTTTTAGCAAGTGATGAAATTATGCAGGAAAACTTTTGTTGATAGTCACGTGAACTGTTCATACTTTTGTAGGATCCCTTAGTTTTTTGACTATATCTAACAGAAGGATGAAAATTGTTCACTTTTAAATACTTGAAGGATGTTTTCTGCTAAGAATAGTACTTTAAGGATGTAGTTTAAGTTTGGGGTATAGTTTAAGGATGTTTTTGGCCAAAAACTCTGCAAAAGGAACTCCTTTATTTTGAATTAAAGCATTCAGAATCCATTAAATCTTCCCGAATTTGAATCAATGGCCAATCGATTAACAAGAAGTTTTTTTTCCACCCGGTGTCCAGTATCCACATTAGAGTTTGACTAAATTTGGATTCGCGCTGAAAAGTCTCACATTGGTGTAAAACACTCCTTAACAAAGGTGACTCCGTACTAAAGGGATTCGAACCCGAAACATTTGGTTAAGGATGAAGGAGAAACAAGAAGTTATATTTATCATAAAGAAAATTTTCAAATTAAGAATTTTTATAAATATTTATTTATATTAATATAAAATTTATGATCGTAAATATTTATTTATTAAAGATCGAACGGTGAAAAGTAGTTATTTATAAATTTTACTTGCTTTTTATTGAAGGGATGGTCAATTCAATTGGATCTAATTTTATTTATAATAATATACAATTTTGTCTACATAAAAATTTAAAATAATTGTTATTTTTATAAAAATTAATATAGAAGTATTTATTATCTTTACTTAATAAATATTGGAAGAGATTGAAATGGTAAAAGAAAAAATAATATTAAATTAAAATAGTTAATAATAAGTTTTTAATTACTTTGTTTTTTGAAAAAGCATGTAATTAAAGATAAATATTTAAAATAAAATAGCCAGGAAGAACTGTACTTATTTTCAAAAACACGTACACAGTCAAATGTTGAAAGTCAATCTTGAAGCACTTAATTATGTCGACTTCATGGGTCCATTAAATAAGATATTTATACATCTCTCATATATATAAAAAATAAAAATAATGTTTGATTTTCATTTTTAAAATCAAATTAATAATAGGTAAGTAATGATCTTACCCATCTATTAACTTATACTTAATAAAAATTGTTAAACCACTTTATAATATTTATCTTTTATAACGATATTTTATTATAATAATTATTTTTTAAATAAAAAATTGATCTTCATGGTAGGTTTGTAGGTTCATTATAACAATATTTTACAACAACAAACAATAAACGATATAGTTATAAAGAGATCTGACTATATGTCTATTCATTTCTATCGACAATATGATTAGTTTTCATAGTCAACTAGATTGAAACTTCCAGGAACACATCAAATTGAGACACTATAATAAAAGATGCATTTAGCTGCAATATATTTTTCGAAAGTGATTGAGTTAATATCGTTACATTCAAAGTCACTAAAGCCTTTAACGGTCCTGATTGTATATATATAGAATTAGCATTGCCATGTGAATCCTAGTTCATTTGCTTCCTCGTTTTGTTACTTCTTCCAACAACAACAATGGTATATGTTTAATTTATAAATTAATTATTAATTATATAGATGATTACATCATGCATGACATATTCAACAACAAATATTTTAATATAAAGATTGTTTAATGTTTTTAATAATATCTTTCAATTATTTAAGTACTATTATGTACACTAAATAGAGTATTATATTTCTCTTTTGGCCTGATTTACCAGTTAATTAGTAGGTACAATATTCATGTTCCTATCTTAAATTTAGTACATATACAGCCAGCTCCACTAAATTTAATTCATTAAACATCAATTTTACTTAGATAAAATGTTTTTATTACATATTTTTTATTCAAATTTTGAAAATCTTCTCCTCAGGAACGGCGCATATTACATGAACAAGTAAGTTTTTTTTTTTTGGTAACGACCGTAAAATATTACCATAACCACCAAAGAACATATACAAATAAAAGAGCACCTATTTCTAAAACAGAGAATAGGCCTCTAACAAAACAAAATACCTAGTTACATAACAAATGCTGAATAAAGTGTCTACATTTATTTGCTCTCTTAGAACTACTAAGTAAGTGTAATCTTTCACTGATTTCCTTCTTTATCTGTATGACTGCCTCTTCCATATGTACACATATGTCTCTAAATCTCCTCCAATTCCTAGCACGCCAAGTGTGGTATATGATTGCTCCGCAGATAGCTGTCATGATCTCTTTTTTGAATTGCTTCCAACGATTCCCTTTTATGAACAAGTAAGCTATTCACTTAAAATATGTCCTTTTTTTTAATTATATACATCAGAGTATTTATGAGCCAGATAATTTAAAACACTTTTTTATCGTGATTCGTGGTTACTTTTATGCTTTATGATAAATATATTTATCTTTTGAACTATGGTTGATATATACATTTTTATTTTAGTCAAAATGTGGATGTTTTGGTATTTAAATGAAATGTCATTTATCATATAAAAACTTGAGAAATGGGAATGAAAACGAAAGAACACATAGTTTACGTATGAAACCTTCTAGGCGAAAAAATCTACGATCAGTCACTAACGTTTATTATTTCTCAATGATATAGATCAGGTCTACGAACGTAACATACAAATCCAGCCTTTATAAATTTTCTAGTCAATTTCATCAACGTAGTCCTTTGGAAACCTAGTAATTAACCAACCACCAAAATATGAAAAGAAAAATAGGACAAAATAATTAAAAGTCTTTGGAGTTAAACTCGTGAAGAACGATAGAGGGTCAGCACATAATTAAAACAAATTTGCTAACCTCAATAGATAGACTTGTTATTTGACTATAAAGAGATCTTTCCTCAGAGTGGGGCCAAAAATTATGTCATTGGATCGTTTGGTAGAGTGTAATAAAAATTAAGGCAAACGTAGCAAATTTCAGTAATTTAGGAGTAAAATATTGATCTCCACGTGATTGTTCAATATTATGATCGAATCTTATCATTATTTGGACTTCGGATACATGTATTTGGACGATACATGTATCTCGAATATATATATATATATATATATATGGGGGGAAATTATGTGTAATTTGATCCAGATACACAATATCAAAGTGGATTTGCATGTATTTGATTTCTCACTCGCCTCTCGCCTCTCTCTCTTCTCTCACTCGCCTCTCTCTCTCTCTCTCTCTCCCGCGCCTCTCGCTTGTCTCTCTCCTTATTGTATATATGTATTTCAAAATGCATTTGAAAAATATCTAGTGTGATTCACATGTATTTGGTATTTCGCTTGTCACCCTCCTATCTCGCGTGCCTCTCTCCTTCTCTCGCTTGTCACCCTCCTATCTCGTGTGCTTCTCTCCTTCTCTCGCTTGCCACCCTCCTATCTCGTGTGCCTCTCTCCTTCTCTCTTCTATTTCAGTGTATCTGATAGCAAAAATACATGTATTTAGGTGTATCTGACTCGAAATTTGATATAAAATTATTAATTAGCGAGACTATGTAATAAAATTGACAAAAATGATAAAAATATTTATATAATTAAGTAGTTTTCCTAAAAATAATACTGAATAAGATGTATTAGCTGCCCTCTGCCGCGTCCCGACAGTCGTGCCCACAAACGTAACAGCCAAATGCATCCTTTCCAAAATTTTCCACTCAATTTCATCAACGTGTTCCTTTGAAAATTAAAAGTCATAATAAGTATGATCAAAGTACACATGAACAAAAAAAATATAAAGGAAAATAACGTATGTACGTGAAGAACGATAGCTATCAACACATTAATATTCATGTGATACACATAAAAACAAATTTGTTAAACCTTGATTGACTAGTTATTTGACTATTATATAAATTATAAAGTGGATCAAAAAGTATACATGTATTTAAGTGCAAGATAAATAACTTAGATTTATCATATGCTTCCAAATTTAATAAGAATTAATTTCTTACGTTGTCATGTATTTCATTTGGTCCATCTTAGTTATCGTGCTTTCTAAAAATAACTGGTTCAAAATAATAATTTTCATTTTAGAAAATCATGATACAATTGATTAGTGATTACTTTTTCTATTTCAGAACAAGTAGTGTTTTTATAAAAAAATTATTCGTTCCTAAAAAATAAAATATATTTTTACTAGTTTATCTTAATAAATATTAAATAATTTTAAAATTGTAAACTATAGCCGCAACATAAATATATTTATATAAAAAGAATAAATTATCATGCCACAATGATATGGGAACTCAACAATTCACATATAAAATATATTTATATAGTCAAATCACTCATTTTTATTAAATATCGTTATAGTAAATTGACTCTAAACTATCGTGAATATAATTTAAAAAAATTGTAAACCATAGCTGCAACATAAATTAACTCAAACATTTAAAATTCAATAAATTGAAAGCTAAAAGAATAATACAAATACACATTTTTTCATATGCAAAGATTTAGTATGATTTTGTTCAATTACACTGAATCTAAATAGTAGTGGAAATTGGCAGTGAGGAAGATAAGACTTAGTAAAGAAGATGAGATGTCTCAATCCATTTGTAAAGTGACAAAACATCAATTTGGAAAAAATATATTTTTACTAGTTTATCTTAATAAATATTAAATAATTTTAAAATTGTAAACTATAGCCGCAACATAAATATATTTATATAAAACGAATAAATTATCATGCCACAATGATATGGGAACTCAACAATTCACATATAAAATATATTTATATAGTCAGATCACTCATTTTTATTAAATATTGTGAATATGGTAAAACCTAGTAAATTGACTCTAAACTATCGTCTACATAATTATAACAAATTACAGAGACTCACTTTTTGTTTCACTTATTTCCATTATCCCCTATTACTTTTAAAAATCTCCAAAATCTCTTATTTCTTTAATGTATTCGAGCTGCATATTAATATATCCGAGCCAATATTTAATGTATCTGAGCTACATATTATGTATTCGAGCTAGTTTTTAATGTATCTGAGCTACTTATTAATGTATCCGAGCCAATATTTAATGTATCTGAGCTACATATTATGTATCCGAGCTAGTTTTTAATGTATCCGAGCTACATATTAATGTATCCGAGACAGTAGTTAATGTATCCGAGCTTCAATTATTGTATTCGATTTTTTTAATTTTTAAGGGATTAATGTAATTAGAAACTTATTAGGGATAAATTATAATTTCATATTAAAACTATGGGATTTAACTCAAACATTTAAAATTAACTCAAACATTTAAAATTCAACAAATTGAAAGCTAAAAGAATAATACAAATACACTTTTTTTCATATGCAAAGATTTAGTATGATTTTGTCCAATTTCACTGAATCTAAATAGTAGTGGAAATTGGCTGTGAGGAAGATAAGATTTAGTAAAGAAGATGAGATGTCTCAATCCATTTGTAAAGTGACAAAACATCAATTTGGAAAATATATATATATAAAGATTTACTAAAATTGTTAAATATTTAATAGTCATGTCTTATACCTCACTTCTGAGGCAGGGATAAAATTTACGTATATCTTATCCTCTTCGAATCTATTATATGTAGAATTATACTGAATATATTGTTATTGTATTTAATAGTGTCCTATGAAATTAAAAAGGAGAACATTGTAGCACTAATATAATGCTCCATTTGTCATCACGAAAGTTATGCTGAAGTGACAAGTACTCCTTTATTCTTAAAATTTTTTAGGTCGAACATTGCATATAAAATCGTCTTTAGTAAGAAGTATTTTGCTCCGAAGGAATACATTGAGGTCAAACATGGTATACACAAACGTCTTTAGTAAGAACGATACAAATCTGAACTAATCAAACTTCAAAAAGAATACTGCTATATATAAAAACCCAAAATTGATTAATTTATCGGGTCATTTACACTTTCGCCTCTATTTTATGCTGGTCTTTCAAGCATTTTTATTCCTCATAATAAATAATCAACTTTTCTGTATAATATAAATTTATATTATTGAATCATAATATTATATAAATTTTGCTCGACATAATTTTAATTTCTAAAAGCTCGATTACTACTACAACAACAACACCAAATTTGATAGAATATCATAAAGTGAGGTTTGCAAAAGATATAATGTACACAAATTTTATTACTATCTCGTAAAAATAAAAAATGTTATTTTTGAAAAACCCTCGCCAAAACGCCCATAATTTTATGGAATCTACAGGGTCATCAGAGTTCAATTCATGTAGACTATGTAACACACAAGCCGCAATTATACATGTACCACTTGGAATACTATCATCACCTTTTTATGCTCATATTCGAACAAGCGTTGTTGGGATTCTTTTCAAATTGATGTAATATAAATTTAAAAAGCACTGAATTTGATACCTTTTATTCTGTGTCAAATCACTTTGAGACGAATATTGAAAATACTTTTAAATTTAACGTAAATTATTAGTTTTATTTTTAAATTATTGACGATCTTAGAAACACCCCTCTACATGAAGCCCGGAGTTAAAAGATCATTTTTTCCCTCCAAAATATGCATAAAGTGCCATTCATTTTTTTTAAAAAAACAAAATGTGTTGTAAAACTAAAACAAAACAAGACAAAAAATATTGAAGATGATAATAGAAATAGGAAGACGAGAGATGAGAGTTTTCTTATTCTTCCAAATAATCAAGTGTATACAATATGAATCCTTATGCCTCTATTTATAGTATAACATAGAGGCATACAAAAGGTTAGTCATAAACATGACATTAACATGAATATAATGGGGGAGGTTATGGAAAAGAAAGGTGACAAGAATAATGGTTATAAAGGTGGAGGTTATGGTTATCCTCATAATGGAGGAAAGTATGGAGTAACTTCTTGATGTAGTGGACATCCACAATATATTAGTTTATAACACTCCCCCTTGGATGTCCATAGATAATATGCCTCGTTAAAACCTTACTAGGAAAAAACCCCGTGGGAAAAAATCCTAGTCAAGGAAAAAGAGTACACATATCTTTTAATACGCTATGAATGTTGCCTCGTTAAAAACCTTACCAAGAAAACCCAATTGGGATAAAACCATGGTTAAGGGAAAGAGTACAACACATATTTTTCTCCCCCTGATAAAAACTTTACTTGATATCTCGGAGACGATGCATTCCAATCTTATATCACAACTTCTCAAATATTGATGTTGGCAATCCTTAGTGAATAAGTTTACAAGATATCACTTGAATGGATCATTGAATGTCTATCTCACCATTTTGTTGAAGATCATGTGTGAAAAAAACTTTTGGTGAAATATACTTTGTCCGATCTCCCTTGATTGTATACTCCCTTCAATTGAACTATATATCATTTTCGTATATGGTGGCTGAAATATCCTTTTCAAAAGAAAATCACATATTTTCTGAATATGATAGATCATGATTCCAACCAAACACACTTCCGACTTTATTCATAGATCAATATTATTTCTGCATGATTTGAAGAAGTGGTTACTAATGTGATTCTTTGAATTTCCAAGATATCGGTGTGTCTCCATATGTAAATAATAGTCCATTTGCGATCGAGCTTTATGCAGATCAAATAAATATTCTGCATCTACATAATCAAATCATTTCTGACTCAGGGATTGATCATTTCAATTTTATTGAAGCTCGTCTTTTCTTTTGAAAGAAAATCACACATCTTCTATATGTAGAGTCACTTGCTTTGTTAGTTTCTTGTCATAACTTGAATGATAATATGAAAATCCTTCCACATAACTTTCGTTATGTATATCAAATAATCTTCTAGCATTTGCATAACCAACAATCTGTAAGTGTACCAATTGCACTAATACATGACATTTTAAATCATTTTTATGAGATAAAAAAAGATTCTTTGTGTTAAGCAATCTCAAAACCATTGGGTACTCAATGGAATTGCTTTAAGGCATTTTAAATCCTTCAAGGATTTTCATATAACTTCATCGTCTAGTTAGACATAATAATCATGCATTATGCATATTCAAGTATTTCATCTATTGCCAGACTGAAACAAGTCTCATTGCATCCACCATTGAAGAATATATCTCCATTTAATAATGTCAGGATTTTTGCGAAACCCTTTTTGCCCCGAGGCACAAACCGCACTTTATTTCTTACGGTTATACTTTCGCACAATGATTCATTTGTACTACACTAACATTATATTTTGATCCATGAACTATAAGATCAAAAACATCACTTTTCTAAGTGAAACAAAATATACTTGAATAGTGCCAATCATTTATCTGTCAACACTATATGACAGATTCAAATTTAAGATCCTCGTAACCA
>JAJOOE010018934.1:0-13040 GCA_036250405.1 Solanum raphanifolium | reverse complement strand
CCCTATTTCCCGTTAATTAATGTTGAATGTACTTCCGCGACCGATGAAGTGTGATGACAAGTTTGAGAGGCTTGTTTGGGGTTCCTTCGGGTTCCTCATTCGCCATGTCACGTCTAGGCCCTAGGCTTGGGTCGTGACACCTAGGTCGTGACATTGTTGATAGGCTGAAAAAATTTGCTCATTTCTTGCTGGTTAGGATGACATATTCTAGATGATTAACGTTCCAAATAGGTGCAAACGATCGTTAAATAATATAAAACCCAACAGATGAGTTGGGGTCGAATCCCACATGGAGCGGTACGTGTTCAAATTCAATGAAGAAGTACAAATGTGATCTAACTAGCTATAAGAATAGAAATTATCGAAAAAGACATGAAACAAATCAAAAGGGGAGACATGATTGTCAAATGGGGGTTTTTGTTTGCAATTATCAATTACAACGAAGTCACACAAAAGCTAAAATAACAATACAAAGAAGAATTCTCGAGATGTGATCGATTATAGGCAAATTTCGATATATGGGTAATTGAAATTACTAATAAATAGCTAAATATCAGTGGGTAGGCTAGACTATAAGGGAGATAGCTTTCTATCGAACAACTAACCCAAATCAGGTGATTTCTTTCGAACATCAACAAGCATAGCAATTAAGAACAACCCACACCTTATTTCATCCACTCTCTCGAGCTAGATGGGTAGGATTGGGTTTAGGATTCACTCTCTTGTGCTGAACCCATATCAATCCAATACATATAAATCATTATTCAAAAACCTTAGTACCAAAACTTCTCTCTCGAGAAAGCCAAGAACACCGAATTAGAACAACATTTGCAACTACAATTCATAAATTAAACTTCAACTAATGATTAAACACACTTCAATATAGCATTTAAACTAGTAATTAACAATACCCATAAACTAATTCAACCCATAATCACATGATCACACCCCAAGAATTGGGATTTTATCCAAACATCATAAAAAGGTAAAAACGGTTACGAAATCGATTAGCCATCAACTGGGTAAGAGTATTCAAGCCTTTACAATGCTTCAAATTGCATAAATTTAGTAACCCACTTGCAATATCTCCGAATTGAGTCTCAAAAAGCCTTCAAGTCTACTAAGAAAAATTCCAAACTCAAAAGAAAAACTCTAGACTCAAAAGAGAACTCCTCAATTAACAATTTAAAATCCAATTTATAGTCGTCAAAAACTAAGCCGAAAAGGGCCATTAGGCGAGATAAGTCGGGTTCGGTGAACTGCCCTTTGCTCTTTCTATCACCTTTTTGCATTGGCTCTCAGTATCCTCAAGTCATGTAACTTTGAGTGATCAATCTGACATGTGAACTATGTATGATAGATCCTAGAATTTGCCCCGTTGGTCCGGTTAACTGAGTGATACTATCTCTTGATATGCTCTTAGGCAACTTCTATGAGTGTGAGCCAATTTGACATACATCTCTTTTGTGACCTACCTTGTGAGCGTGTGATTCTCTCTTTAACACCCTTTGAGCCTTACCCTTCTTTGGAAGAAACTTGATGAAAACTAGACCTTTCTTAATACATTACCTATAATCCTCTTGAATTGTGGTTCATTGAATAGCCAACATAGGCCAAAAGCCTAAGTTGGGGGTGTGGTGAAAAAGAAAAAAAGAAAGTCAAAAAGTGCAAGGAAAGTCTCCTTTGACCCATGGTGTGGAGAAAAATGGAACCCCTCTATATAAAAAAAAAAAAGAGAAGAGAAAGAAAAAGAAAGTTGTGGAATAAAGTACAAAAGAGATAGGGTTCCCAAACAATCCATGGAAAGTGAATAATAGGATTACTTATGAGCATTAAAGAGAATGATGAAGGAAAAGGAAAGGAAGTGTTGTGAGCACCACATTTCATGAGGATGAAAGTCATTGCGCCTAAATGGCCATACCATTGAACTCAACCCCATTACAAGCCTTGAAAAGACCATTTTAATCTTGAGTGAGCTGAAACAAATGTTGATTGGAAAATATCGGTAAACCTATGGGTGAAATTATGCATTATGTTCTTCTATGTGAGTGTGAGCTTTGCATCTGATTCCGAAGCTTTAAACTATGAAACCATTGTGTGAATATGGAATCATTCTTTGTGTGAGGCCATTTGAACACTATAGTTGAGCTTGAACTTGCATTTAAAGCAAGTATTGTGAGCATGAGATTCGTTGATATTGGTGAGTCACAACTTGAATCTCTGAATACACATTTGATCTTTGCATAAGTAAATTGCGTCTTGTTGTGTGCATTCATGATTGAGTCTTGTGTAGCACTGTTTTTCGACACCCTTTTTTAACGACTGAACTCGTGTTTAATTAAGGACAAGCAAACGTTTAAGTTGGGGGTGTTGATGAGTCTACAAATTGGACTCATTTAGGGCTATATTTTAATAGAAATTGTGTCCTCAAATGCTTATTTAATCTCAATATCTGATAAAAACCCTTAAGTTTCAGGTATTTGATGTTTGAAGGAAAGCATGGATACTAGATTGCAAAAAGGAACGAAAAGGCCTAGAAGAACGAAGAAATGAAGGCCTGAGGATCGCCGAGTTCACTTGGCGAGTCACCGAAAGGTCTTACTTTGCCTTTTGTTCCAGTGTGCTGAGCCCTGAAGGAAAGGATCAAGTCGGCGGAGATAGGTAGCAGTCGGCGCATCACCGAGAAGTTTCGTGAAGCAGTACCATGTCACCCAATGACCTAGAGCACGACGATGCTGAAGGCTGGTGCAAGACGGCGATGAACTACACCAAAGGGCGAATCACCGAGTTGATCGGCGATTCCTACTTACGACGCCGAATGATCCGCTGCAGCACAAATCTGTGAAAACTATAATTACTAGTTAGAGTTGTAGTTTTAAGGGTTGAACAATTATTATAATTTTCATATAGAATAGTTCTTTTTAGTATTTTTGCTCTGACTTTGAGAGGGTTTTGAAGACTTGAAGAAAAAGAGGGTTTCATCTCCAAGGATTTGGACTTGGATCTTTTGGATTCTTCATTCTTGGCCTGTAACAAGACTTAATTCTTCATACCCATTTTAATGCAAGCTCATTTTGGTATAAATTTCTATCTCTTGTCTTGGGGTGTGATTTAGCAAATATGGGTTAAGATAATTGTTGGGTCTTGTTTGTTGATAGTTTAATCATAGTTTAATTGTGATTTCGTTTTAGCGGTTGTGGATGAATTTAATGAATTTGTAGTTGCAAATACAAGTTTATTTATGTGTTTTCGGCTTGCTCGAGAGAGAGGTCGTAAAACTAAGACCACTAGATTGATGGCCAGTAAGAGTGGGTGGACATGAGGTTCAACTCGAGAGAGTGAACCCTAGTCCCATATCCACACACTCAGCTCCAGAGAGTGAGTGGGTTAAGGCGTAGGCCGGTCTTCATGCGGCAAGTGGGTGTCTAAGAGGAACGCATTCGAAACGGGGTAAGTTGCTCGAGAGAGAGCCTATCCCCTTTAAAGTCTCGCCTAGTCACAATTACTCTATCAATCTTCTATCGAAAGCATGTACCCAATAATCTAGCTTAACCCGTATTCCCGTCACATCCCAAGGATACCCTCTCATTACTTAGAAACCCATGTTTTATTTTGCTATTTTTTTACCTACTTGTGACAAAACCCCCCATTGTTAATTGACACTCTTGTGTCCCCTTTTAATTTACAATGTTTTTAATCGTTAATGTCTTTAGTTACGGCTAGTTAGAACTAAGTTTTTTTTTTCTATTAATTCTCAAAACCACTCTCTTGGGAACGATCCCAACCCTTGGTTGGGTTACTAAACTATTGTATGATCATAGACACTTGCATCGGACGTTGTGTCTTGATTACACAAACATCAGCCCTATATGGGAATAAGTGTAGATTGTTGATTGGTTGGGGAAGCGGAGTTGCTAGGTCCCAATCTAGTCCATCAAGTGATGGAAAAGGTAATGCTTTTTAGCGATCGGATACATATAGCCGATAGTCAAAGAAGTTTTATGTAGATGTTCTACCACATGACTTGGAGTTTGAGGTAGAAGATTGGGTTTTTTTTAAAGTTCGCCTGCGTCATACGATTCAGAAAGAAAGGGAAGCTCACTCTTAGGTATGTTGGACAATATAAGATTATTTAGAAGATCAGTAGGGTGACATACGATCTTGATTTCCCTTCATAATTGGAAGGAGCCCATCCCGTGTTTCATGTATTTATGTTAGTGCATTGGAGATCCTACACATATTACGCCCATTGGGAATATTTGCATTGCTAAAAATAATTCCTACGCAGAGGTACCAATAGCTTTTTTAGACCGGCAAGAAAGAAAGCTTTGAACTAATGATGTAGCTTCCGTGAAGGTGTTATGGAGAAATAACAACATTAAGGAAATGACTTTGGAAGGCGAGGAGGAAATGAGGGCGAATTACTATTTACGAGTTAAGGTGAGCCACATTTCAATAATTGAAAATTATTTATTCACAACAACTTAATTGGATTTTAAGTGACTTGAAAGTGCAATTTATATGTCTTATGCTAGATAGGTATGCGAAGCTTAGTAGTTGGAATTTTCAGAATTTGACTTTAGATTTGCGACTGTAACAAATATAGTGTCACAAATAAAGTATTCGCGGCAAAAAATTTAACCAAGGAATTGTTTTGATCCATTCATGGGCGAATGTTCTTAAGGGGGGGGGAGAGTGTGAGATCTTATATTTTTTCTATTCTTGCGTAATACATGTGGCATAGCGTTATTATTATTATTATTATTATTATTATGAATAATAATAATAATAATAATACTAAGAATAATAATAATAAGAATAATAAGAAGAATAATAACAATAATAACAACAATAACAATAATAACAATAAAAATACTAATAATAATAATAATAATAATAATAATAATAATTATTATTATTATTATTATTATAGCATCAGAAAAATAAACACACTCTCTCATAGACAGTTGTAAATCTTTGTAAAGCACTGTTCCGATCATAAATAAATATCCAGCCAGTTCTTCAAATCTTGGACTTTGGTGACAACAATCTTTATAAGGTATTTTTATTTTTAAGTCTTCTTTTAGCTCTGTCTCTCCTAGCCAGGACTATGTCCGACTAAAGATCTCATATCTATGTTGAATAACTAACTTCTCTCCTATATAGACCATGAACGATTTAAGTTTTATTAAAATATAAAGGAATTTTGTTATGGGTTCTTGACTTGGTTCTGGGATCGAGGTATATATACAGTCGGATCTAACACTACTCTTATTGGCTTTTCCTTAGTGGCTCCGTCTGGTCAACCGTGGTTCACAACCAGATAAGGAGTTGAAAAAGGGTGTCGTATACCCGGTTAGAACTATCAAACACATGGGCTCAATAAGAAGTATGTATTAGATCCTTGACAGACCCTTTGCTCAGGTAAAATAACACCATGCAGTCCGAGAAGCTATATAAAAATTCTTGTATATTTCAATTCTTATGCAGTGCGGACTACCGGTAGCTTGAGGATGCTGAGTTACTAGATCTGACCGGAGGTAATCCGCCAGTCGCCAATCCTGTAATCTCTAGCAACTCAGTATCCTTAAGCTAGCGGTTAGAAAGTTACACTTCTTTCATATTCTTGAAGTCGTGCCTTAGAGTTTAGCTCTATAAGTGTCTTTTTCCTAATCCTTCTCTTGGGTTTATAGGGAATGAATACAAGGGCTAACCCAAGAAGGGTGGAAGAGGAGATGGTGAATGAGGGAGTTCCTTCCAAAGGTGATCAAGGTCTTCAAGGTGACCAAGTTCCTCTAGGCAATCAAGAGAATAAAGTCCCGGTGGTTCCCCCGGACATGACTAATGAAGAGATTAGGACGACTTTTCTAATCCTAGCCCGATACATGAAGGCTCAAGTGAATAGATATGTGGGGCCTATGGTGAATGCTAATGAGAGTACCGTGGCTTCAAGATTGAGACTTTGTCAGGATGAATCCTCCTATTTTTCTTGGCTCTAAAGTGGGAGAAGATCCCTAAGAATTCTTTGATGACGTTTATAAGATAGTAGATGCTATGGGAGTAACTTCTAGGGAGAAGACGGAGTTGGCTTCCTACCAATTGAAAGATGTGGCCCAAGTGTGGTTTACTCAATGGAAAGCCAATAGGCCGGTTGAAGCGAGTCCTATAGAATGGGAGGAGTTTAAGGGAGCTTTCCTTGGTAAGTACTTTCCCCGTGAGAAGAGGGAGTGTAAGGTTGAGGAGTTTATAAACCTTAGGCAAGGTACTATACGTGTGGAGGAGTATTCCTTGGGTATTGTCTAAGTATGCTCCATCCTTGGTGTCTAACCCTAGAGATGAGATGAGTAGGTTCGTTACTGGTGTATCTGACCTAGTTAAGGAAGACTGACATACGGCGATGCTCCATGATGATATGAATATCTCTAGACTTGTTGTGTATGCTCAATCTGTTGAGGAGTCCAAACTTAAGAGGATGGGTAAGGATTTGAAGAGGGTTAGGCCCAATGAGCAAGGTCAACCTAGGTTCAAGAAGAGAGCTCCTAATCAAGATTCCTCGATGGCTAACAATGATAGGGTGTCTAACCCTAAAGATCAATGAGGGAATGGAAGTGGTTCTTCCTCTTTGGAAAGGCCTAGGTGTGCCAAGTGTGGGAAGCAACATTTGGGTAAGTACCTTGCCGGCCCAGATGGGTGCTTTGGGTGTGGAAAGAAAGGTCTTAAGATGAGTGATTGCCCAACACTCATGGCAAAAGGAAGGGAAGATAAACAAGATTCTCATGATGGCCCGGAGCTTGATGCTCCAAGGAGAAACCGTTTCTATGTCCTTCAAGCTAACAAGGACAAAGGAGCTAATCCGGATGAAGGTACTGGTAAGTTATAGTTCCTTTTTGTTGTGATGAGATCCTTATGTTGTTTCATTATAGCCTTAGTTGGGTTTTCCCTTAAGTAGGGGATAGTATGTTGAATAGTAAGGTGGTTGAGAGTGCTAATATCCTTATCTCTTTCCTTCTATTCCTATTCAAGCTTGAGACCAAGAGTTCCTTGTAGCTTGTTGCATGTTTTGGGAGTCTTGTGTGATATTGAGTTTCCATGGCCTCTTTATGTTGTGCATGTTCTATTTGAATTCTTGTTTAAATAAGAAAATTGTGTTCCTCATGTTAATATGCATCCATGATGAGTTGCCTAAATATTTCATGAGTTGACTAGTTGAGCATGCCTAAATGTGTTGTTATGAATAAGTTGTATAATGTGCTTTTATGAGAAAATTGCATAATGTGCTTAATGATGTTGTGATGAGCATGATGTGGTTTGGAGAAGGAAGTTCCTCCAATGAAAAGAGAAATGTGAAGTTGTGATGTATGAATGAGTTTGTAGATGTGTTCCTACTTTCTTGTTGTGTTTTGAGCCTATTCATGTGGAGCTGATGATTCCTCCTATGTTTATGCATTTATACTAATGTGTTATGATTGTTGGGCTGCTAGTCTTGAGTCATTTTCCCTTAATGTGTCTAAAGTGTCATTCGAGGACGAATGTTCCTAATTGGGGGATAATGTAACGACTCAGAAAAATGATAGGTTGAACTAGAGCCTTAACATTTGGGTTAGTGTAACTTTAGGTTGATGTCTAGGCCGTTTCAGAACTTAAATAGATCAAGGTGGAAGCCTAGGATGCAAGCAAGGACCTAGGCTAGCAAGATAGGGTGATGGAAGCCTAGTTCCTAGAGGGGTTGTTTGGCGATGGGTTGTTTGATCGCCCAAGGGATTGGGCAAGTCGTCCTTGTGCCCTTGTGATTGCCTACTGCCCCATTTGGCCAAGATGCTGGACCAAAGGGCGAGCTAGGTGCAAGCTCGCCAACCAGCTTGGTGTGTCGCCCTTCTCCCCTTTAGTCCGCCAAGTGGACTGCCCATTTGGTGAGCTCACTGGAACAAAGGGCGAGCCAGGGGTGCACTTGGTGAGTCGCCTAGTGCACTTGGTGAGCCCAAGTGTCCAAAGGGCGAGCTAAAACGGGCAAGGGGCAGAATTTTAAGTTAAGACTTTGTGGGTCCTTAGTTCTTTTCTTAAATTG
Source organism: Solanum raphanifolium (assembly GCA_036250405.1). Lineage (NCBI taxonomy): Eukaryota > Viridiplantae > Streptophyta > Magnoliopsida > Solanales > Solanaceae > Solanum > Solanum raphanifolium. Next base: position 4,975 of record JAJOOE010018934.1, on the reverse strand, counting down.
AGTCTACCTTATTCTATTCCTTTCCTAGCAACTATAAGACCCTTTTAGACCTAAATCCTTTCATTTAAGTCACTCCAAATAGAATAAAAAAGAGACCCACCTCCTCTCAAATATTTCTCTCACTAGAAATTCTCCATTAGAGAAGAAGAAGAAGGGAGCCTTTGAAGCTAGGGTTTTGTGATTCCAAGGTGTTTCTTCATCAAATTGCTTGGGGAACCTTAGTAAAGGTATGGTGATCCTTCATCTAGGGTTAGCTTTCACCCTAGAGTCAATTTCAAAGAAGTTTTCAAGGTTTTCAAGTTTCACAAAAACCCTAAGTTTTACTCAATCTCATGGGTTCTTGCATCAAACGCTTTCAAATGATAAATTATGATTATGTTGATGTTTACTTGATGATTTAAGTTGAAAATACTCTATGAACCCATGATTTCTCTCAATTCCTAAATTTGGCCTTATGAAGTGGGTTTGTTGTTTTTGAATGAATGATGATGACCTTATGAAGTGGGTTTGTTGTTTAGATTATTGATTTGTATCATTATATATGTCTAATCATGGTGAATTGTTGGTGAATTGAGGATTTGTGATCATAGCCTTGAAAGGGCAAGTTTGACCTAATTTAATGTTAATATAGAATTGTGCTTGAATTGTTGATCCACTTGAAAGGTGGAGTTGTTTACGTACTATGTACATTGTGATCATGGCCTTGAAGTCATAGTTTGATGAATTGAAGTATTATCATGATGTTGTATATATGAATGTGATGTAAAGCATGTGTGTGATCTAAATGAATGAAAGATGATCATGTTTAGAAGTTAATTGTGTTAGGATTGAATATATCTGTATATTAACACTTGTGAATGATGGTGATTATGTGAAAGGCTATTCTCACATACACTCACACATGAATGAATGAATGAATGAAGTTTAATGATAATGTTAATGAATGTTGAGTCAATTGGAAAGGCTATTCTCATATTGTACTCTAATGAATGTTAATGACTTGTTGTGAAAGGACTTTCTCACAATAAGGGGGTTATCAGGTGAAAGGCTATTCTCATCTTCGAATCTATGAGCTTTGCAATGAATGAATGTTGGGTTGGGATGGATGCCCATACGTTAGTTGAGGCGGGGTATCTAGTAACAATCCCTATCCTTTTTAATGAATGTTGGGCTTGAGATGGATGCCCATACGTTAGTTGAGGCGGGGTATCTAGTAACAATCTCTTATCCCTTAATGAATGAATGTAATGAATGTTAATACTCCGTGGGGAATAATGCTAAGCACCGAGTGGATATGGATTGAGATGGGTGCTCATACGTGAGTTGAGGTGGGTAGGGGTGGGCATAAGCACCGAAAAACCGAAAAACCGAACCGAACCGAATTATTTTGGTAATTCGGTTTTGGTATTTTGGTTTTCGGTTCAGTATTCGATATATGGTTTTGTATTTTTTGGTATTTCGGTTCAGTTTTCGGTATGTAATTTTTGTGTAATTCGGTATTTCGGTTTACCGAAATATATTATATTATAATACATATTAATATTAAAAAATAAATATTATAATTTAAAATTAAAAACAAAAGTTTGTCTTTTCAAACTTTTCAACTTTACAGACCCACTTCCCAAAAGGCAAAAATTACCGTTCCCACTTCCCACGTCTAGTCGTCTATAGACTATAGTAGCGTCGACCGTTCCAGCGACCAGCCGCACGCAGCAGCCGCCAATCGACCAGCAAGCAGTCGCAGCACAACAACGACCGGTAAATTTCAATGTTATAACAAGGCTAAATTTCAATGTTAACGACAATTTATTATTTTGAATCATACAATAATTTGAAAAACAGAGTAAAATAAGCAAAAATAAAATAAACAAAAAAAATTACAAAATTTTAAAAATCCCACTAAGCAGGCCCATAACAAAAAACCGAATTAACAAAAATCGAACCGAAATAACAAAAACAGAACCGAAATAATAAAAACCGAACCGAACCGAATTATTTCGGTTCGGTGTTTGGTACACCTTGTACAAGAACCGCAAACCAAAAAAAAAACTGAAATCGAACCGAAATAACGAATGCCCAGCCCTAGAGGTGGGGCATTTAGTAGCAATCTCTTGAGATGGATACTCATACGTTAGTTGAGGCGGGGTATGTAGTAGCAATCTCCCTATCCCATAAACTATGTGCTCACATAGGTCTAGCTAGTGGATCCACTTAAGGCTAAACAAACGATGGTCCTACCTTAGGCAAGTCGGAATCCTTGTATCCAGTGAGGGTGACACCGGGATTCCATGTCAAGCTCTCATGGTCTATGTCGGTTAAAGCTTACCCACACAAAGAATGTTAATGAACTATGTCTTCCTAAGGATGTACTACTTAGTTTAGGTGGTGGAATGGGATGCCATCTATGCATTGCACAGGTAGGCATTTGAGAGAGGTCATGGTGTGTTCCTTATAATGATAATTAAATGAAAGGGCTCTTATGATGATGTTTATGAGAATGTTGATCTAATATCCAATGAATGAAGTTGCTCTTAATGTAATGAATCTAATGAAGAATATTGACTCTTAAATGCTTATATGCTTAAATGTAAGAATGCATGCTATACTTTGATTGTATTATGAGTACTGCCTTGTCATGACTTATTTTATATGAATGTGCCTTGTTAAGGATGACCTCAAAGGTGTACTTAGTGTGAGTAGTAGTATGGGATGCTACTTTCACATTGCACAAGTATGACTTAGAGTTGTCTTAGATGTTGGTCTTAATGTGAAGATGTGATTCATGTAATGTTTGTCTCTTAAATGCTTCATTGTGTAAAGGTGGAAAGGATGAATGGTAAGTTCACTTTTGGTGACCTTAAGGTGGTGCCGTAGTGTGGGTGGTGGTATGGGACGCTACCCATACATTGCACAAGTTATAGCTTGAGTGTTACTTGAGGTGGAGGTTTAGGGTGAAGGTAAAGGGTTATATGTGATTTTGCTCAAATGTGAATTATGTGACTTTGTATGTTGGTTGTGACTTGTATTATGCCTCTTGTATCAATGTTCATGAAGTTTTACAAAAATGGCATAAAAGCTTGGCTTTCAACAAAATTCTCTTTTTAAGCATGTTTTTCCATGGTCATCATACTTAGTACATTTATGTGTGCTAACCCATATTTCTTTACTCTTATGAAGTGTAGGGATTGGCACACTACTAAAAAAACAGTGAATACCGACCTAAAACTTTCCGACCTCAAATGGAGGTCGGTATTTACAAGTAGTCGGTTTTTAGGCAAAATAAAGCGGGAAAACCAAATTCCGACCTTTGGAGGTCGGAATTTTTCCCGGAAAAATGAATTACAATAAAAACCGACCTCTTGATATCGGTATTAAACAAATAAATAAATAACAATATTTTATTTTTTGTCAATTAAATATAAAAAATAAAATTGAGAAATATTTTAGGTTGTGTAAAATAAAAAACAAAAAAAATTATAATACCGACTTCCGTATGTCGGTAAAATTAAATAGTATGTAAAAATAAATTAATATAAAATACCGACCTCATGAGGTCGGTATTTTTTTATATTTAGTTGAGAAAATAATACCGACATCAAGAGGTCGGTTTTTATTGTAATTCATTTTTTTGGGAAAATTCCGAGCTCTTGAGGTCGGAATTTGGTTTTCCCGCTTTATTTTGCATAAAAACCGACTACTTGTTGTTGGTTTTCATATCAACGTAATTTCATACTCTAAAAATGAATTATTGATCTAACTTTCTATTTATAAAAGTATACAAAATTGTTACACTTTTTTAAACAATTAATTATAGGTGTAAAATGAAAATTTAGTTTTATGCTAGCAAAATTATGATTAATAGGAATATTTTAAACAATCGACCTCCGGATGTCGCTTTAATTGAAAGTAATTAGATGAAATAAAAATACCGACCTCCGGATGTCGCTTTAATTATTTTGATTTAATTTTATTTAAATTGTCTTCCGGAGGACGATTTTGTGTAAAATAAAAAACAAAAAAATTATAATACTGACTTCCGGAAGTCGGTAAAATTAAATAATATGTAATAAATTAATATTTTCAATTAACTTTAAATAAATCATCCTCTGAATGACGGTTTTATACAAGTTAAAAAATAATTTAATATAAAATACCGACCTCCCGATGTCAATATTATTTAAATAACATGATTACTTAAATTTAATGTGATACCGACCTCATGAGGTCGGTATTTTTTATTAAATATAATTACTTTTAATAAAAGCGACATCCGGAGGTCGGTTTGTTTAAAATATTCCTATTAATAATCATAATTTTGCTATTGTGCATAATACTAACATTTCGTTTTACACCTACAAATAATTGTTCAAAAAGTGTAACAATTTTGTATACTTTTATAAATAAAAAGTTAGAATTCGTGGAATAAAAAAAAAATATAATCCATATTTAGAGTATGAAACTACGTTGATATGAATTAGGAGATAATTATACTTATATTTCTAGAGTAATGTACAAATTCTATCTGTCTGTCATTTAATGATGAACTTAATATCTCATGTCATGATGTAGAAGTGAAGAGCTTACATATAATCCATTCGAGTATGAAATGCGAGATAGTATTATTATACACGTTCGATCTAATTGAATGGATGTCAAGTGTAGTGATCACCTCCTAATTATGATGATATGTAAAGGATACTTCATCGGTGTATGAAATACGTTGATTAATTATATACTTCTCGAGTAGTTTAACAAATCAAGTCTTATATACTAGTGGTTTAGTTATGAAATACATTATCGATTAAAGAAATACCGATGATCAATTCAAGGAGATTTCTATATTAAATTTGATATTGATAAACTTTTGTTGATCAATAAAATTAAATTTATATAATTTAAATTTATAAAATTAAGTTGATCGATAAATTAAATTTATTAAATTAAACTTCTGTTGATGTGTAGTTAAATTATATAT
>JAJOOE010018933.1:0-16314 GCA_036250405.1 Solanum raphanifolium | reverse complement strand
GATGTATCCGGATTCCATAAATTTTAAGGGATTCTTGTAATTTAGAAATAGTAGGGAAATAATGTAATTAACACTTAACACTATGTGATTTATGTAAATTATATTAAATATATTGGGTTGGATCCAATTTGGGTAAATACTTTGCCTAATGGGTCCAATTTGGGTAAAAATTTATGTCATTTGATTGGGGGTACGAGAATCAAACCAACTAATATTCGATATAAAATTTGTATTTATATATTTAAAATAAAATTCACATTATTAAGAAACTATATAAAATTTCTATAAATCATAATAGTTAACGATTCAAAAGATTTAGAAAATATTTGAAAAGATCGTGATCCAAAATTAATTATTTTTACACTCTTCAACTAATAATTAGAACATATAAATTGAAAAATCATTGATATGGATTCCTTTCCTGATTGGATCCTATGCGGTTCAATACTAAATTAGTTGAACTTAATATAAATATCAAACGTCGAATAAAAAATAGATGGGTTAAGAAAGTGCGCATAGCTTGTTTTTTTATTTAATGTGGTTAATTTATTACTTAATTATTTGACATGTGCAAGAAGCGTTGACCTCACGTGCAGGAATTTTTATTCCCTTTGTTTTTTTTACTTGTCCAATATTGACCTTTTTATTTGTCAGTTTTGACAAAACAAGAAAAGACAATATTTTTATCTGTTATATTCTCAATTTATTTTGAAAGTTAATGTTTTTGAAAGAGGTATAATCTCTTTAATGAGTAAATTTATTTTGAAATTCTATCTATTAATATGGGCAAAATGATAAACTCACTATATCAATTTATACCTTTGTCCAATTTTAATTGTTATAGTTCCCTTTTTGGAGTCAAATGATAATAATTTTTACTAACATTTTATGATGTATTTTTTCATCATATTGATATGCCAAAAATTGGAATTTATAGTACTTTTATATAGTTTTTGAATATCTGTTTTTTTTTTTTTAAATTTAAAATATCTAATTAATGTAATCTAATTTAACTTTGGAAATTAGTCAAATCGACTTTCGAAAAGCGAAACATAACAATTAAAATTGGATAAAGAGAATTTTATTTTTTTAACAGATATTTCAAGTTAAAAATGAATAAATAAATAGAAACGGAAATAGTATTAATTAATGATAGGTCACGCTTTCACAGGTTATGTCATAGACATAATTTTGATACAATTAAAATGTACATGTTTAGAATTTTCATAAAGATTCTATAGATTATAATAGTTAACAATTAAATATATTTAAAAAAATGATGCAAATTTTAATAAAGTATTTACATGTAATGCTGTTAATTAATTAATTATATGATCGATGTGCAAGAAGAGTTGACTTCATGTACAAGATATCCCCCTACTGAAAAGAATATTGTTGGTACATGTGGATATTGTTACGATCTAACCGATTGAGTCGTGTGGACATCTACTTTATTTTTTAAATAGGAGAATCTTTATTATTTACGGAATTAAAATAAACTCGAATCATCACTTATTTAATTAAGAATAAAAGCTATAATTTATCAACTTAGTAAATTACATGGTCTTTGAAAAATATTCGAATTCTTGTTTAGGAACTAGTCTAAACATGTACAAAATTTTTTAAGAGAGTATAACATTTTTTTTTCTTTTTTTCTTTTTATAATCATGTATTGGATATTTATATTGTAATTGGACGAAATTTGAATCCACACATTGCTGAAAACATTTTTTGGTAGAGCACTAGTAGGAATTTTTTTTAATTCCTAGAAGTAAAAAGTTGATATCCCTGATTAAAAGTGTAAAAATTCAAATCATTCCACCATAATTTATACCAATTCTCGATATAATTAATTATTTTTCCGAATATTAAATTACTTATTGATAACCGTTTTTTAAAAAAAAAATTTAAGCCATTACCAAAGTTGTGAACCCTTGATGTGAGGGGTTAGGCTTGACTCTGACTATGTCTATTCATTAAAAAAAAAGAGGCGTTGGTTACTAATTATAATCAATTTCAATAATATCTTCTATCAATAAATTGGGAGTCCATATAGATTTCCTTTTTCTCTTGTAAATGAAAAATAATAATTCAAAAATTGGGATAAAATAAAATTATTAAATAATTTCTATCTTCCTCCACGTTGCTGAATCTTTAATTGGACACTATAATTAAGTCCCAATTAATAGGATCCTAAGATCTCGTTTCATATCTTTGACGACATAATTTAAGTTTTAAATATATTGAAAAGAAATTATACAAATTTTGAGTAGTTCTTTTGGCAAAAAATTAATAATATTTCTTGATAATTGATATGGTCCTATGTAGGGCATAAATATTGGAAAATCGAACCGAATTGAACTAATTTGGTTCTTAGATTTTTTGGTTCAGTGCTTGTATTTTTTATATCAGAAGTTCAATTCTTCAATTTGGTGTAATAGTCTCGAAACTTCGTGCACCAAAGAATCGAATTGACAAATATGATTTTTTAAGCATAATAAGTGTTCCATGATTACATCGATCCACCACTAGTGCTATGTTTATATGTAGTGAAAATTAACTTACCTACCAATATGGGTTGTGGTGTAGTGGTGAGACTATTTCGCCCTTAACCAGAGGTCTTGAGTTCGAGCCATAGATATAGAGAAAATCATGTTAGGAGCGCCATCCCAAAATGAACCCAACAGAATGCGATCCAAATTAAGCCGGAGCTCTAATGTGGGCTCCGGACATTGGATAGGAAACAAAAAAAAAAATTATCTTAGATGTTTATTTTTTTATTTTTTATTGGTTTCCCACCTAATAACTTTTGTTTGAATCTAGTAGTTTTAAATAAAAAGATTTATCAAATGTATTAAAATGTCCTTTAATCTTATAATCTTAAAGATGACATGTGAAAAGTGGACTTAAAAAGTTATTAAAAAAATGAAACGTTCTTTTTAAAGTAAATTTTAATTTTTTTTAGGATAAACAAATTAAAACGAATGAAATAATAATTAAGAACCAACAATTGAACAAAAAGGTAATCAAAATTGCTTCATATACACAGAACTAATCAGAGATTAAAGAAATAATGACTAATAATTTATTTATAAACTAACTTAAAAGAGCAAAAAAATTGAAAATACAAAAAAATAGTAAAATATTCACATGTTTGACCAAGAAACCCATGATAAAAGAAAGACATGTAAAATGGGTAGATTGCAATTACAACAACATAAGTACATTGAATTTTAATGGTAAGAAATCACGGTTAGAATTTTCATTTTGTTAGTGAGATTTTGATTTTCGTCCCCTTATAATTCCCCTCGACCCAATTAAAAATAAAAATAAATATATATATATATATTTAGGGATTGAATCTTTAGGGATTTTTGAAGTTCTTGAATTAAGTTTTCTAACAAGTTATACCAATATGTATAGTCAACACAAATTATTTTCAACAAAATGACCGCATGTTTGTAATGTATCGATATAATTGTATATAGATGATGTATAACTATGTATCAGAGATGTATATATATCTATATAGGCGAAATGGTCTGATGAACCCTTATACTTGTATCAGTTTGTATTCTGGACCCTTTTATTTAACTATTTGTCAACTGAACCCTTAGACTCAATAAAACACAATTTAACAAATCCCTCTGACCATTGACCACACTTATGTGGCATTAAAATGTCTGAGTTGGCAAAAGTGTGTAACTCCACGCTCCTTTAGGCGAGTGAATAACTTTTTTTTTTAATTTTTTTTTTAACGCCAATATGGATTATTGATAGGCAAAGGCACCACAATACATGTCAGTATATATTGAAAAGGAGCAAGTGCCCCATCCTAATTCATTCAGTCAACATAGAAACATCCCAAAAAATAACAAAAACGTAACTATTTGGGTTAGGAGAGAAAGTTTTCATCAACAGATCCAAACTCTTAACCCTAGAAAAATCAAACATGTCTTCCAAGCAAGGTGGAAAAGCAAATTTTTGGATTAAATTTTTTTTTTTTTAACAGATCAAAGTCAACATAGTAGATTGAACAATAACTCAAGAAAATTGTTAAAATCAAATTAAACATCATCAAAACTTTCTTCCAACAAGTGATAAATAAAGTTGCCAAACTCATCAATGGTAGCTACTTTTCTTAATAACAATCGGGCAACTTCCGAATAGGATCCAAAACAACATCAAATCAAATGCTTCTTCACTGCTCTTCATAACAAGAGCGAGCTTGTTGTTGATGCTCTCGTGAGTCTTCTTGGTCTTCTTTGCAGCCACCATCGTGGATTCCGGTGAGGAGGAACTACGTCGTAGATGGAGGATTTGAAGAAGCAATTTACGTCGACGGCGGCGAACTGGAGACAATGGAGTGAGAGAGAGAGACGGCACTGGTCAGTGGAGAGGAGAACGAGGTGGGTGAGGGTGCTAGGTCATGGCGGCAAAGAGGTTTCTCGGCCAGATCTAATGGTGCGGTGACTAAGGTTGTTGGTTTTGTGAAGGTTGGAGGAGGAAAGGAAATTGTGATGGTGTGCAGCGGAGATGAAGACAGGTGAGGGAGAGAGTATATGCGATTTCGCCGGCAAAAGTGGCGACGACGGCGGCGATGGCTTCTCTCGTAGATGTTGGCCGTGAGCAGTGAGAATGGGGAGACTCTGTGGAGTTTTACTTTAAAGAATAAATTAAAAATTTTAAAGAATAAATTAAATTTTTACTATTTTATCTTTTATTAAATAATTTTGATTAATAATTTTAAAAAATATTTATGAAATAATTATGACATGGCATTAATAAATATAACGTGGATATGACATGTCATTTATGTAAAGGAGAGTGAGCTACACACATGGTTGGAGGGGCTTAAAAATCTCATTTTAATTGAGTTTAAGGGTTCAGTTGACAAATGGTTAAGTAAAAGGGTTCAGAATACAAACTGATATAAGTATAAGGGTTCATCAGACCATTCCGCCATCTATATACATTGTTAATATAATAAAGTATACATTACAAGCCAAATTTTTTTCCTGATCCCAACCAACTCAAACCACGTGTTCTATCTTTTTTTCCTGCCACATGTTGCTTCCTAATTCACCCACGTGTCATGCTCTAAAGCTATTGTTATTAAATATTAAAGAAATGATCATTCTCTATATGTAAAATATTAAGTACTCTCTATCCGTTCATTTTATGTGTGTTAGTTTGACAAAAAAAAAAGAATTTAAAAATAAATAAGACTTTTTAACTTGCAATTAAGGAGTTACTGATTATAAATAGTGATTTTTTTTTAAAAAAAAAACTAAACATAGAAGTAAGACACAACTTGAACCATGGGAAGTAATATATATATATATATATATATATATATATATATAGGTAACAATATAATTTGAAGAAAAAAAAACAATCTTGATTAGCAGCGTGCTTGTTGTTGAATTAATCAATTAGTTCGTACTTCATCTGTCCAGTTTTAGATGAACATCTTATTTAAAAAAAATTATTCTATATTATTTGATAACTTACTAAATTAGGATAGAGTTAATCATTTTGTTTTCTATTTTATTTCTACAACTATTATGATCTTTGGAAATTTAAACAAATTTTGAAGATCCACAATTTTTTTTTTTCAAGAGGCTAATTAATATGAACAAAGGGAAAAATAGTAAAATTGATCAATTTATTAATTATTTCTTAATCACCGTATAAAATAGAAAGTACCCATCTAATATGGGATGTAGAGAGTGTTAGGATCGAAATAATCCGGTGTCATGCGGAAGCTAGCAAAGCAAACCTCGAAAGACCATGAGTAAGAAGACAAACAAGAAATATACCAAAAGACACAAAGATTTAACGTGATTCGATTTATTGACCTACGTCCACAAAGAAGATGAGCAATCCACTATATAAATATGAGAGTACAAAATATAGAGAAAAACAACTTCGACCAATTCACTCGGAATACATGGGATATTCACACAAGTAATAACATATCACTTGTGTCCCACAAATTATCCCCCTAACCAAAATTCTCAAAACCCCTAGGACTACATTGTGAATGTTGATTAAGTTAGAAGGAACAAGCCTCTATTTATAGAGTCCTAAAAATTTTCCTACAAGAAAAGGACTAGCAAATCCTAAACCTTTTCCTAAAGAAAAACCTATTTATGGTAAGAAACTCAGTGCAAATAAAACCCAACAAATCTCCCACTTAGCCTGAATTATTTCTAATAAAATAAATTTGTCCACCTTCTTCACATAATCTTCAACAGCTTGCATCTCCTCTCCATAATCTCCTCCATCAATCTACGTCTCGACACAGAGAACTTCTCTAGAAAAGTTTCTCCAAAAAAAACATTCATTACTGTCAAATAGGTTGCGACTAGAACTACACCCGCCAAGATGAACACCTAATTTTTAACCTGGCTCTCTCATTGAACCATCGAACTATTGAACCTGGCTTCGTCATTGAATCTAGCTCTGATACCACTTGTTAGGACCAAATAAATTTGATGTCATACGGAAGCTAGCAAAGCAAACCTTGAAAGACCACAAGTAAGAAGACAAACGAGAAATATATCAAAAGACACAAAGATTTAATGTGGTTCGGTCAATTGACCTACATCCACTAAAGAGATGAACAATCCACTATATAAATATGAGAGTACAAAATACAAAGAAAAACAACCTCAACCAATTCACTCGGAATACATGGGAGGTTCACACAAGTAATAACATATCACTTGTGTCCCACAAATTCCCCCCCTAAGCAAAACTTTCAACACCCTGCGACTAGTAGATCCTAAACTTTTTTCAGAAAAATCTATTTATGATAAGAATCTCAGGGCAAATAAAACCCAACAAAGAACTTATGAAGTGCTTTACTTCTCTTTGTTTGTCTTGGTGGCTTTCGAGCCAGATAAATTAAGAACTTCTTTTATTAGACTATCTTCAACTTGTATTGTAACTACTTATGAAAATTTTGTATGGTGCATGAGTTTAATATTTATTCACAAATTTATTTGTTAAATGGTATTAATTAAATGATATGAAATCATCTTATTAAGTGTAAAATAAATACTAGATAAATATTATTTATATTTATAAATTTTAGGTGGCATTGATTAAATTTGTTTTACTCTGAAATAAATTATAAATATATATTTATATGGTAGTAAATCATTTCATTTTTTTTTTTTTGCAAGTTTCATTGAGATGTTCATAACTAAAGTATTTTCTATCATCGGCTGATGATTTTTTATTGACATTCAAATTAATAAAGCTATCATTAAAGCTAGCTAAAGCAGGTCCTATAATTTCGAAAAAAATATATACTAATTAAATTAAATTTGAACAAAAAAGTAACTTTTAAATATTTTTTCAAAAATTCTCTTGCTGAAGTAGACACGCCAATGGAGATGAAGAAAAAATATTACATAAATATTTTCCCATACTTCTGTAAACAGGCACACAACTAACTAATATAATAAAATATAAACTGGCAAATACTATAATAGGCACATAACTAACTAATATAATATACATATTTTAAAAAGTAATAATTGTATCACATGAAATGAGATAGAGAAAGTATATGCTAAATATTTCATCGTTCAATTTTACTTATCTGCAGTGGACTTTGCACATTCCTTGAGGAATACTAAATGAACTAATAAAATGTGTATATTATCATAATATTCATATTGATTGGTGTATAGTTTTAACAGATGTGAGAAATCATTTGAAATGAGTAATTAATGCAAATGGTAAAACGAAAAAAAAAATTGTCTTTATGTTAATACGCTAGAATAGTCAAGTAAAAGTGAAAATCTTAGTTATGCGGGAATTTATCTGCTTGACACGCTTTCATCATCCCACCATCCACCCCTTTTCCATCATGTGACGAGCACGAAGAAAAGATATCACCCCCTTCGGATACGAACTCAGAGTATCCTTCCACACCAATCTAGGCAAATTGGAATAAGCTAGGATCACGGTCTTAACATAACAATCTAGGACCACAAGATAGGGAGATAACCAATCAATACCCAATATCACATCTGAGTCAAGCATGTCAAGTAAAATTAGGTCTGCCCAAGTCTCACTATCCGATAATGTCACTACACACGCTCGATATACACACGATCTGCCACTAAAGAATCACCTATCGAGGTAGAGACATTAATAGATATTGCAAGGGACTCACATTTTACACTAATATTGCAAGGGTCAAACATATAATTATATTATTATATCAACTACAATTTTTATTTTTTATTTTTTATTTTTATAACAACCTAGAAAAATCTAAATCGTGCAAAGCATCTTCGTTTCATTATACCACTTAAATACATTCAACTATCACTTTTCAAATAAACATATCTCCATTCTTAGCTCAATAATTTTTTGTTAGAGAACCAAATATGTCTAATAACAACTATAGTGTTAAAAAGGAAAATGAAATTAAGAAAGAGAGAAGCATTAACATCATCAATACTATTCCATTTTACAAACTCTTTTCATTTGCTGATAATATTGATAAAATATTGATGTTTTTGGGAACAATAGGTGCTTTTGGGACTGGACTATGCCAAGTTATTGTGCCTCTCTTGTTTGGGAAATTGGTGGATGCATTTGGACTAAACCTAACTTCAGTTGTTCTTCAACAAGTTTCCAAGGTAATATATATATATTAGATGATTTATGATAGTCCTGAGTTTCTTATCATAATTGCTTTTTTCCTTTCAGGAAAAAGAAAAATATGTAATCTCTATATCTGACTAGTCCTTTTCTTGTAGGAAAAAATTTATGACTCTATAAGTAGCAATCACAGTGTAGTTCTAGGGGTTTTGAGAGTTTTGTGTAGGGGATAAACGGTGAGACACAAGTGTTGTGTTAACATTTGTGTGAACCTCTTTGTATATATTTTGTACTCTCTTTTATATAGTGAATCGGTCATCTCCTCTTGTGGATGTAGGTCGATTGACCGAATTCACCTCATTATAAAATGCTTGTGTCTTTTTGGCATATTTCTTGTTTGTCTTCTTACTCATGACCTTTCGAGGTTTGCTTTGTTAGCTTCGGCATGACACCTAATATGTGGTTATAACATGAGACACATTATTTACTTGCATAAACTAGAACAGAACTTGAGGGCTATCTCACTTGGTGAGCTTCCTACCTTCTATCGTTGACGTAGATGGTTTATTTAAACCTCATAAAAAACGTAATATGCCCTTCCTCTCTCCCTCGTCCTCCCTTGATATAAGCGAGAAAGATTCTTTCTATCTTATTAGTCAAGTGCAGTAGTTGTAATTAAAAAAATAATGTTAACTAGAAATAGAATGTGTTTCGAAAGGTGCCACACTTTTTATCTTGATATGAGCTACAAAGACCCTTTCTATCATATTAGTCAAACGCGTTATGCGGTAGTTGAAATAACAAAAAACAAAACGCTAGCTAGAAATAGAAAAGTGTTTCAAAACGAATAACAAGTGTTTTTCCTTGTGTGGATCCTATTTTAATGGGACTAGATGGGTAAATCCACCTATACATATGGTGTTAACTGTTATATGAGAGTTACGCCACGTATTGCTTGATATAAAACGGATAGTGAAATATTTTTGTTTTATGTTGAATGTTTTTTCACCACTTGATAGACAACTTGTTTGATGGAATGCCTAGTAGAAATGTGTATGTGTAGAGAGTCCCACATCCCTGCTTTAAGGCAGGGGCGGGCGCGGAGCTACACTTGCCCCTGCCAGTATTTTAGTTTTGTTTTATAGGTGTTGCAAAAAAAATTTAAGCTATGTTGTTTTTCAGGTCTTGATATAAGTTGAAGATTTGCACAGTGGTTAAGGTGTTGCAAAAAAATTTTAAGTTTGCGTGTTGAATAGCGACATATTTATAATTTTTCATATTATATGAACCTTGTTTCCATTGTATGTTAAGCTATGTTGTTTTTCAGGTATCACTAAAACTTGTTTATTTGGCCATTGGTTCAGGTGTATCAGCAACGCTTCGTAAGTCTTAAAGAACTAAGCTAAATTTTGTTTCAAGTATGAATTAATAGCAAAAGTTGCTAAAAATTTGTGTTATTTGTTTGGTAGAGGTTTGTTGTTGGACACTAACTGCAGAGCGACAAGCTGCACGTCTAAGGGTGTTGTATTTAAAAAGTGTTCTGCGACAAGAAGTTAGTTTCTTTGATAAGGAAGTAAATACAGGTGAAGTTATTGGGAAAATGTCTGGTGACATTTTTATCATACAAGATGCTATGGGTGATAAGGTACGGCGATGTATAAAAAAGTTTGGGAAATATGTAACTAGAGTTATATATATGTATATTATGAATTCTAACTATTGGTTATGGTCAGGTGGGGAAGATGATAAGGTGCATAACAATGTTTATAGGAGCATTTTCTATTGCGTTCGCCAAGGGGTGGCTTCTAGCACTTGTTATGGTTTCACCTGTCGTTCCACTGATAATAGTTGTCGGTGTCATGTTCCTCCTCATGTCTAGACAGGCATCGCTGTCACATAAAGCTTATTCTAAGGCAGCCAATGTAGTTGAGCAAACACTCGGTTCCATCAGAACAGTAAGACTAACTTAATGTTTATTCGTTTATGTGTTTTAGTTAAATACTAAATCTCACTTTATGTCTATAGGTTGCATCATTCACAGGTGAAAAGCAGGCTTTCGAGGAGTATAACAAGTCCTTACAAAAGGCATACAAATCGGGTATACATGAAGGACTCGCAAATGGCTTAGGCTTCGGATTGTCCCAATTTATTCTCTTCTGCAATTATGCTTTGGCTTTGTGGTATGGTGGAAAGATGATCTTGGAGAAAGGTTATACAGGAGGTTCAGTGTTGACCATAACTCTAGCTGTGTTAAATGCTTCAATGTGAGTGTCATGAATCTTCAAATATGTTTTAATGAGATGATCCATCATTTACATTTTTTTTTTTTTTGGTAGGTCAATAGGTGAGGTTTCTCCTTGCTTTGCTGCATTTACAGCAGGGAAAGCTGCTGCGTACAAGATGTTTGAGACTATAAACAAAAATTCAGAGATTGATGTGTACAACAATAGTGGGATAATTTTGGACGACATCCGTGGAGATATAGAGTTAAAACATGTCTGTTTTAGCTATCCGAGTAGACCAACAGAGAGAATACTCAACGAGTTTTCATTGTTAATCCCAAGTGGAAAGTCTACTGCTTTGGTTGGTGGAAGCGGAAGTGGAAAGTCCACAATTATTAGTTTAATTGAGAGATTCTATGATCCACAATCAGGTGAAATTTTTATAGACGGACGTAATCTCAAAGACTTTCAGGTTAAGTGGATTAGACAGAAAATTGCTCTAGTAAGTCAAGAACCTACTTTGTTTTCAACTAGCATCAAGGAAAATGTTGCATATGGGAAAGATGGAGCCACCAAAGAAGAAATTGAAGCAGCAATTGAGATTGCGAATGCATCTAAATTTATTAACAGACTACCCGAGGTTCGTGTGTTATTGTTTGATTATTTGCTTAGAATATATGATGTACGTACGTAGATTATGTTCAATGGAATGAATTTTCCTGTAGGGAATAGAGACAAATGTCGGTGAACGTGGAACTCAACTCTCTGGTGGACAAAAGCAGAGAATAGCTATAGCAAGGGCAATTCTGAAAGACCCTCGCATTTTACTTCTAGACGAGGCAACAAGTGCTCTAGATGCTGAATCAGAGAGTCTTGTCCAAGAAGCACTTGACAAAATTATGGTTTATAGAACAACCATAATAGTCGCGCATCGCCTCAGTACAGTGAGGAATGCTGATAATATTGCTGTCATTCATCGAGGCACAATTGTTGAGGAAGGTATAAACAAATGTGTATGAATTCTTCCACATATTTTCTCGAAGCACTGCTGAATGACTTGAGCTAATTACACATTTGAATGCTAACGCTCATCATACATCTCAGGTAAACACTTTGAGCTATTGAAAGATCCTGAGGGAGCATACTCGCAACTTATTCGCTTGCAGGAAGTAAATCAAGAAAAAGAGCAACTTTGCCTCAATGATTCACAACTTCTTTCTACTGAGTCAAGACCAGAATACAGTGAAAATTATGATACTACAGAAGTTAAAGGAATTCCTGAGACTATATTGCCAAAAAGTTCAGATGCTAATTTAAAAGTATCTAAAAATCTCGAAAAAGGTCATATTATTCGCCTCGCACATCTGAATAAGCCTGAGTTTCCTATTCTTCTTGTGGGAGCAGTAGTTGCAACAGTTTCTGGCTCCGTCCTCCCAGTTTCTGGTTTAATGTTTTCCAACATACTTAAATCATTTTATGAGCCACCTGATGAACTAAAGAAAGATTCACAATTTTGGTCACTCATGATTGTGGTTCTTGGAACAATATTGCTGATTTCATCTCCACTAGAGACATTTATTTTTACCGTGGGTGGTTGTAAGTTGATCCAACGAATTAGATCGATGTGCTTTCAAAAGGCTGTCCACATGGAAATTGGTTGGTTTGATGAGCCAGAGAACTCCGTTGGAGTGATAGCCACAAAGCTCTCTACTGATGCAACTATTGTTCGAGTTCTAGTGGGGGATTTATTGGCAAAAATAACTAAAGATCTTGCAGCTGCAATTATTGGGATTGTGATTGCTTTTCGAGCAAGTTGGTTATTGTCTCTTATTATCTTAGCCATGGTACCATTTATGATGGCCAGCATTTATGTTCAGAACAAGTTTGCTAAAGGATTTGGTACTGATGCAAAGGTTTGTCAAGAAGCTAGCTAAGTAACCTTTATAACAATAAAAATGTCCGTCTGAAACCTTAGCTTATTCTTCTTTTCGTTTTTGTTATTGCAGAAGTATGAGAAAGCAAGTCGAGTAGTCAATGATGCCGTCAGTAATATAAGAACAGTTGTTTCATTTTGTGTAGAAGAGAAGGTGGTGGAGCTATATGAAAAGGAAAGTGATGTCCCAATAATGACCGCAACTAGAAAAGAGATGATTAGTGGTATCAGTTATGGTATTACGTCTTCATTCATTTTCCTTGTATATGCAGCAAGTGGCTACTCTGGCGCTCGCCTTGTAGATAATGGGACAATTTCAAATTCTGCTACTTTCCGCGTAAGTATTTACTTTACATGTTGCCTAATATTCTTGGGCAAGACAAATTAAAATATCATATAATAAGTCCGCCTCATATGTCCTCGCAGGTTTTCCTTGCTGTGTTTTTGACATCTGTAGTTATTTCTAGATCAACCTTTATGAATGATTTTACAAAAGCTAAGACTGCTGCTGCTTCAATATTTTCTATATTAGATAGAAATTCAAAGATAGATTCGAGTAAACAGGACGGTTTAACTTTAGACCAAAGCAAAGGAGATATCGAGTTTAAACAAGTATGCTTTGCATATCCAACTAGGCCAAACATCCAAGTTCTTAACGGCTTCAGCTTGACAATATCGAGTGGCCAGGTATACATATATATATATATATATGAATTATGAACATTGTGTATTTCATGAATCATGAACATTTACATTTGATTACGAACATACAGACAGTTGCTTTAGTCGGAGAAAGTGGCTGTGGAAAGTCTACAGTGATCTCACTCTTACAACGATATTATAATTTTGGTTCGGGTCAAATTATGCTTGATGGGATTGACATTCAAAATTTCAATTTGAAATGGCTAAGGCATCAAATGGGGCTTGTGAGCCAAGAACCAATTCTGTTCAACGACACAATCCGAGCCAATATAATGTATGGGAAGGAAGCTGGAGATGCAAGTGAAGCAGAATTAATAGCTGCAGCAAAATTGGCAAATGCACACAAGTTCATTTCTAGCTTACAGCAGGTTAGAAAATATTAATAATTCAATATAACGTAACGTATATGTAAGGTAGGAGGCTTACTTTTTGTGCTCGTTCAGGGGTATGATACCATGGTTGGGGAGCGAGGTGCTCAGCTTTCAGGTGGTCAGAAACAACGTATCGCCATTGCACGAGCTATTTTGAAGAATCCCATAATATTATTACTGGATGAAGCCACCAGTGCACTTGATGCAGAATCTGAAAGGATGGTCCAAATGGCATTAGAACAAATAATGGTCAATAGAACTGCGATTATAATAGCACACAGATTATCAACAATTAAGGAAGCAGAGGTAGTTTGTGTTTTGAAAAATGGAGTCGTTGCAGAGGAAGGAAACCATGATACTCTTCTGAGTAATGAAAACGGTCACTATACCTCTCTTATTAAACATCATATGGGGTATAAATAATTTCATTTTCTGTTCATTCTTAATATGTACTACGGAAAATATCCTTCGTCTCCATCTAACTTGCTCCTCTGTTTACATTTTCCTTATTTTGTACCTTTCATGAAATATAAGATTAGCTGCGACAACTTTACTATCACAATGCAAGACAACTGGTAACTGCAACTCAACATTCAATTCCTTGAAAAACCAATTCGTTAGGGTTTTGTCCTGATTTATCAAACCATGTTTGAGTTTTACGCTTTTATGAAAGGAAAGTGGAAGCATTATGGAGTAATTTGTTTTACTTTTCCGGAGAGGAAAATATAATTAATTCTCTTCAATATTTGGTTATTTTTACTTAGAGGAAAAGTTTGGGAATCTATACTTATTTTCATAGCAAAATACAATAAGGAGTTTTGTTTATGGGGAGTTTCGTTGAGTTATGTCATAATTGCAAGTAACCATTATAGACATCCATTTGCTGGATAGACCACATCCATCGGTAGCAGCTCTATTCCATATTAACTGAATTTTTGAGGCTTTTTTCATTGTTCAAAATTCAAGATGAATGTTTGAAATTTTTTCCATATTAGCTCTTTCATTTAATGAAGTTTGATATTTTCCAGGAGATTAAATTGCACTATTTGCAAAGTTATATTTATGATTTCGCAATAGTGGAAAGTAAGGTTTAAATTATATCCTTGAATGTTTTTCTTAATAAAGTGTGCACTGTCTCACAAATTCGGTTAATATATAATAGAGGCTCAAATATGTCATCGAACTTTGAGAAAAAACTCATCTATGTCATCCGTTAAAAGTTTGGCTCATCTATACCATTTCCGTTTGAGAAAATGTTCATCCATGCCATTATTTATTAGTTGAAATGACATAGATGAGACAAACTTTTAGCGGATGACTTAGATGAGCCTTTTCTCAAAGTTTGATGGCATATTTGAGCCTCTGCCCTTTTAAAATGATTTAATTAATAATGTGACCGAATCATAATTGACCACATGTAAAAAATAGTTTTGCAAAATCGAAAATATTTTTAGTTTACAAATAATGGCATAGATGAGCCTTTTTTTCAAACGAAAATGACATAGATGAGCTGAACTTTTAACGGATGGTATAAATGAGCCTTTTTTGAAAACGTTTTTGAAAACACTGTATAAACCAAACAATTTACCAAGTTCTTACGCAACAATAAATGAACACAATATCTAACCTCCAAAATAAAATAAAATAAAATAAAGGGAAAAAACATAAAATCCCCCCTGAACTTGGCACGAAAACTTACTTTAGTACTTAAACTACACGGGTGTTTATATACCCCCTTAACATCTTTTAAGTGGTTAAAACACCCCTTAAGGGATGATGTGGCAGAGAGAGTGAGTGCACTCTCCTGAAAGTGCGTGAAAAAAGAGAAAAAAAAAACTTAATTTTTAAAGCCCTACAGATGGTCTTTTTTTATTGGCCAATATATAACAAATTATTCAAATAGTTTTTTTATATATATTAAATCTTTAAAATATGTAAATTTTCTTATTAAGAGGTAAATGAAATTAGTGGGTCTCCTTTTTATTTTCTCTAAATTTTTTTATTTTTATTTTGTTGTCTTCTTCAATACACATTTTTCTCCATTAAAACATCTCTTCCTCCATCTTCTTCCCCACCTCTATCCACTATTTTCATTCCATTAATCTTTTACTAATTCGTAAAATTCAATAGCAATGTCATTTTATTGGCGTCGATTTCACTCTATTATTTGTATCGATTTGACAAATGTTAACTTTTTTAAATTTTGAGTGACCCATTTTGATTTCTAGATCATTCAAACATTTCTCATAAAATTTATATTTTTTTTGGATCAACTTTCTTATGCAATCTTCATTTCTTATTTGAGTTGTCAAGAAAAAATTGGCTTTCAAAAAAATCCATTCTCCAAGAGGGTAAATTCGTTGGGAGGGTTCGAAGAAGATAATGTGAATTTCTTCTTTAAAGTGACTTAAAAAATTGTTGAATAGTGAAGAAGAAGAAAAGAAAGTATTGAAGGTTG
>JAJOOE010018932.1:0-19867 GCA_036250405.1 Solanum raphanifolium | reverse complement strand
TGGTTTAGAGGACCAATTCATCATAGTGCTGCTAGATTAGATAGATTTTTCTACTCAGTAGAATGGGAGGAGTCTTTTAAGAACATTAAATAGATGGTTATGCCAAGAGTGACTTCAGACCATTGCTTATTTTGAAAATTGGTGGCTTGAAGTAGATGGTTTCTAGGAACAAGTCCAGAGGCAGTGGAGTCAATTTGAAGTGAGGGGATGCCCTGATTTTATACTAAGCAGAAGCTAAAGATGCTAAAAAAAAATCAGAGAATGGAATAAGCTAGTTTGTGGAGAATTGAGTACCAAGAAGAACAACTTACTAGTTGAATTGGCGTACATTGATTTGGCTCATAACACAAGGACTCTAAATGAAGATGAATGATGGTTAAAGTAATAATTTTGGTTGAGATGGAAAAGTTAGCAAAATATGAGGAAGCTAGGTGGAGACAAAAATCTAGAGTTCTATGGCTTAAACAAGGAGATAATAACACAATTTTTTTTCTAGAGGATGGCAACAACACACAAAAGATATAATGCTAGTGATAAATTGTTAGTAAAAAAAGAGGAAATCAAAGAGCTAGAACAAATCAAAGTAAGCAAAATTGAGTTCTACAAGAACTTATACTCTGAATCAGAAAGTTGGAGGCCAACTTTTGATATTGTTGATTGCCCCAGAATATCTACGGAAGACCAAGAGTGGTTGCAAAGTCCATTTACTGAATCTGAGGTATTGGATATTATCAAACAGTAGGATGGTGACAAAGCCCCTGGCCCAGATGGATTTACAATGCACTTCTTCATGGAATGTTGGGAACCTTGAAAGTCGACATGATGTAGACAATAAACAATTTCCACCGAAATGAGTTTTTTGAGAAATCTTTCAACACTACTTTTGTAGCACTTATCCCTAAGAAGCATGGAACTAAAGAGCTAAAAGACTTCAGACTAATAAGTCTGATTGGTAGAGTTTATAAAATAATAGCTAAGTTGATCACTAAAAGACTGAAGATAGTTATGGGGACCCTAGTTGATGAACACCAAATGGCTTTCTTGAAGGGCAGGCAGATAATGAATGCAACTCTTCTGGCAAATGAGTTGGTGGATTCAAGGGTGAAACAACATATACCAGGAGTGTTATGCAAGCTTTACATAGATAAGGCCTACAACCATGTGAATTGAGCTTTCCTCCTCAAAGTATTGAGAGATATGGGATTTGGAGACAAATGGATTAACTAGATCAAATTTTGTATATCCACTGTGAAATTTTCACTCATCATCAATGGCAATACAGAGAGTTTCTTTCAATCATAGAGAGGGTTGAGACAAGGTGATCCTATGTCACCCTTTCTATTCATCTTAGAAATGGAGGGACTAAACTACATGATCAGGAAGCAACGAAGAATGGATGGATTTGAGGTTTCTATGCTAACAGAAACCTGGGCAATGCTTTGGAGATATCTCATCTCTTGTATGCAGACGATTCCCTAGTATTTTGTGAAGCAGAAGTCACACATATGCGGCATTTGAGAGATATCCTAACCATCTTTGAGGGCATTTCAGGACTTCATGTTAACTTGCATAAAAACTGCCTTAACCCAGGTAAGTATGTGCACAATATGCAGCTTCTAGTTGAGAATTTAGGGTCTCAAGTGGAATACCTTCCTACTAAATACCTAAGAATGCCTCTTGGATCAAACCACAAGGAACTAGAAGTGTGGGGTGAGGTTCTTGAAAGAAGTGAGACGAAACTAGTTAGATGGAAAAGTCAATATTTGTCTTTGGGTGGTAGACAAACTCTTATAAAATCGAATGGACAACCTACATATATGATGAGTCTATTCCCCCTACCAAGGAGCATATAGAAGAAAATAAATAAGGCAAGAAGATATTTCCTATGGCAAGGCAATAAGGAAAAGAAGGGGTACAATCTTGTCAAATGGGATACGGTGACTCGTAGCAAACAACAGGGTGGAATGGGAATAAAAAAGTTAGGTCCACCCAATGAAAGCTTACTGAAGAAATGGTTATGGAGATTTTGTTGTGAAGATATGACACTATGGATGAGATTCATCTCACAGATATATTGGCTTCAGACTAGCTGGATTACTGAGGAGGTGATTGGTACTTTTGGATGCTCAGTGTGGAAAACAATTAGAAGATTGTGGGTCTTTTTCAATAACAACCTGAAGTACAAAATTGGTAATGGGGAAAAGACAAGTTTTTGGAATGAACTATGGATTGGGAAGAGGATCTGAAGACTACTTTTCCAGACTTATACATCTTGAACCTGCAACAGATGGATAAGGTGGCACAATTATGGAGTCCTTAAGGGTGGAGCTTTCTTTTTAGGAGGGCACTAAATGATTGGGAAATCAACAGAGTAAGCATGTCAGTATTTTGAGCTATTGAGTATTTCAGTTACAGTTCAGTCATTACATATTCAGTTGGGAGTAGACTTAACACCGAGTTGGACTAGGGTTCAGCGTACCCTCATAGTCCCAGAACTACATGGCCCCGTAGTATTATAAGTCCCCTCTGTTGAGCATCAGATTTAGTGATCACGCCACAATCATGCCTTTATACCACTGGCAAGGTATATTGGTCCTCTTGATGGGGCGTATACGATCGGACTCCACGTTTAGCTCACGTGGTTTATGTCGGTTAATAGTAGCTCCCACAGTCAGATTCTTAGTGCATTGACCATGTTTTCAGCATTTATATCAACATGCAGTTCAGCATGTCATCTTCATGATTAGTACTTGGTCATTGCATTTAGCTTAGACTTTCAGTTATATTTCAGTATCTATATCTCTGCTCAGATTATATCATTACTCAGTTATGCATTGTTCAACTTATATATTTTGTTCAACTTAGTATATTTATATCTTGCATGCTCAGTACATTCCAAGTAATGACACATACTTTGCGCTACATCCTTTCATAATGTAGGTTTAGGTACTCAGCATCTAGATCACACTAAGATCAATTCTCGGTCCGCATTCAACAGCTTCAGTGGTAAGTTCTCATATTCCAAGGACAACAATCATTCTTTCATTTTAGGCTCTGCTTTCATTTTTCAGTTTTGTTAGAGTTAGCTGGGGGGCATGTCCCAGTAACTCAACTCAGTTAAAGGCTTTTCATACATAGTAGAAGATTTAGCTTGAGTTGTTAAGTGGTTGTTTCAGTTATCACTAAACTCTTAGTATCTTTACGTTCAGACTAGTTGGGATTTGTCCCCACATAAGATATTTATTGATTTAGCTTCTGCATTAGTTCATGTTTTACTTAGTTATTCTTAGTATGCTTATGATATTCCAGACTCAAGGTTAGCTTGGGGTCACTCGTGATCCTATGTCCCATGTTACGTCAAAGAGGGTAGCCTCGGGGCATGACATCTACGATTGGTTGGTTTGATTTGGCCGAGATGGACTATAAGATATAAACTTTCATAGAGATTCTATGGAGCACGTTCATATGATTAAGGGTAGGCAGTTGACAACCCAGAGTCGATAGAAGAGTTATGCAACAGAGAGTTTGAGCCCTAGTGTTTATGGAGGGTGATCATGTTTGGATCTGAGTGTCACTCATGAATGGTGTGATGAGGTTCAAGAAGAAGGGCAAGCTTAGCCCTAGATTCATTGTCCTTTTTTTAAAAAGATTTGGAGCAGAGTGGGAGAGGTGGCCTATAACCTTGCCTTTCCACCTAGCTTGCCAGTTGTCCATCCTGTGTTTTATATCTCCATTCTTCGGAAGTAGGTGCCGGATGAGTCTCATTTGCTTTTGCTTGATTCAATGTCTTTTGAGGAGTAGCCTATAGCCATCTTGGATAGGCTGGTCCTAAAGCTTAGGACCAAAGAGATTGCTTTAATGGAGGTGTAGTGGAAACACCATTCAGTTGGTAAGGCGAGTTGGGAAACAGAGTCTGATTACAAGCTAGATATCCTCAACTTATCGAGGCTTTAAGTACTTTATTTTACTTTATATTTGAGTATGAATATGGTTTTTAGTGGTGGATAATGTAATGACCCGAAAGGTCATTTTTAGAAAATTTCTTTAAATTACCATTTGATCCCTCCCAATATTGACCCCGAGTTATTTTTGATTGGATTTTGAAATTGTTTTTGAGCTTTGAGTATAAAGTTGTGAAATTATGAGAGTTTTTGAATTCAAAAGGCTAAAGTTACTAAAAATGATTTTTGGTGACCTTTAGAGTATTGAGTGTAGGAACGAAATTCTGTCGATTCCATCTGTCCTTGAATGTAAAAATTGGTCTAAGAGAGTTGTCGGTTTTAGATTCAGAGTCTTTTTGAGTTTTTGAGGTCTTAAGTTAGAAATTTGTGAAATTTTAGCCTTTGGGTTGACTTTGATCAATATTCGGGGTTTGGATGCTCGAATCGGAATTCTGAGAGTTTCATTGGATCTAAGGGATGATTTTAGGCATAAGTGTGGTCTTGGTTGAATCTTTAGAGGTCCTGAACTTGATTTAGCTTTTTAGGTGTTATATTTGTTTCTTGTGACTTTCACGAGTTTCGAGTCAAGGAGACCTCATATGCATGTTTCAATAGTTCCATAGAGTCTGAAATATCTAGCTTAGTCACTTTGCATATGTGGTTTGTATGTATGGGGCTCCGAGCGAATCCCGAGGGCCCTTTTGATGTTTTGAGAGTTGGCTGTATTTTTTAATTTTGGTGAGCCTTGTGGTAGCGAAAGACACTTCGCTTTCTCGAGCCTCTCTTCTGTAAGGTACAACGGCCTTCGCTTTAGCGAAAGCGAAGGCTGATGTTCAAGTGAGATTCGCTTAAGCAAATCAGTGTCCGCTTTTACAATACCAGAGAGGGTTTATGCTTGCTAATTCGGGGGTTTACCCCATTTCCTCTCATTTTTGAGTTTTGGAAAATCCTTCGAGGCCATTTCAAAGGTATTTCTTGTGCTAAATCATTTGAGTAAGTTTTTGTGACCCTAAAACTTCAATTCCCTTTTATAATTTAAGGATTTTAACATCAAAACTTGAGATTTTGATAGGCAAATGACAAGGTATTTCAAGAACTTGAGTTCCAAATAAAATGATGATTGTAAACTGATTTTTACTCATTTTTTTTGAAATAGTTTTCACCAATGTGTTCCAAAATCCTTCGATAACGTTTTCAAGTAAAGATTTTTGAATTCAAACCTCATTTTGCATAATTGGATTTTTGAGTTGGTTTGACATATTTTTTAAAGTGTGTAATATGAGAGTTGTTATTTCCAGAATCTCACTTAATTGAACTAGATTGTGCGGGTTTGGACATTGTTCACAAAGGGAAGACTCAAGTGTGGAATTGATTTTTGATTGAATTGGGGCAAGTGACTTCTAAACCTTGTAGAATTTATATTTCCCTTCATTGTGTGTGTTGGGGAGTAATAGGAATGAGGTGATGAGTTCAGTTATTCCACTTGATTGATCTTAATGAAAATAAACAGGGATTAATGAAAAATTCAATGTGTTGACAGTTGTGCTTTGTGAATTGCCTTGTTGTGGACCCTAATTTGTTGATTGATGAAATGCTTTGATGGCATCATTGTGGACTTGAATTGCTTGAGTTATTGTCTCTTCTTTATGCTGTGAAATTGCCTATTTGCATTGATTTTTGTGCATCGTGATGAGACATGTTGTGATAAAGTCGAAGGGAAATGGTTTCGGCTAGTGATTTTATGCCGAAAGAAGATGGTTCCGGCAAGTGACATTTTATAAAGTTGAAGGGAAATGGTTCGGGCTAGTGATTTTGTGCCGAAGGAAAATGGTTCCGGCAAGTGATACTGTATAAAGCCGAAGGAAAATGGTTCAAGCTAGTTACATATGCTATAGGGAAATGGTTTTGGCAAGTGACATTGTATAAAGCCGAAGGGAAATGGTTCCGGCTAGTGATATTGTGCCAATGGGAAATGGTTCCGACAAGTGTTTGACTATTGTTATTTGATGAATTTGATACTTGTGATTGATATACTTGTTACTTGTATTGATCTACTTGTTACTTGTGAATGATCTACTTGATACTTGTTAGTTGTTGAACTGTGACTAATGTACTGTGATTGTTAAGCCTTGTGAACTGTGTATTGTAAATTGTTAGGTTGGGTTGATTTCTATGATGGTTGTTGATGTGAGGCCAAAATACATATTTTTAATCATTATTTGCCTCACATTTATTGTTTGTATTTGTTCTTTTTGAGCATGAATTTTATAGATTGTGCTTAATAGTGCATTTTATTTGTAGGAATAAATTAATGTAAAGATGAAAAAGTTTGAAGCTAAAACAAATTAAAGATGAAAGCTTGAAGAAAAAAAATCAAGCAGACAACTTAATGAATTAAATTGAATAAAATAATATATAATATATATGAAGTGCACTTACAAAGATTAAGAATTTAATTGGGCGTAGAAGTGTGCCACGTGGGCAATATTTGAAGAATTCCAATTTTGTGCGGCGGTTGGCGAAGCAGATTCATGCAGGAAACCTTTCAACTTTGTTGGATCGACACGAGGCAGACTCGAACTTACATCCGAGGATATGCAAAGGTGGAGTCTAAAACGGATTCGAATGGAGTTCAAAATAAATTCGGACAAGGAGGTTCATGCACAAAAGGAGATAAAAGTTAATGAGTGATTACGATAAGACTTTACAAACATTAAACAATTTATTTAGATGCAACAACAATCTTCTCATTATTTATAATAATAGACCAAACCTCACAATGATACACATGTATTCTTAGCAAAATAAGCAACTAGTAATTCTAAAGGAAACATGAATACTAACAATTAAAATTAATTTCACTAACATGAAGTGATAAAAGTACCAATAGTAAGACTAATGACCATTACTGGTGTTGAAACAAACCTAAACCAACAAGATATGTCCAGGAGATAAAAATTGGCCAAAACAGTGAGGAAAAAATAAAAATACTATCATTATACAAGCTATTGCGACGATAAACAACCAATATATATAAAAAAGGACTTCACTATTCTTGCATTGTATCATACCCAAACTATACCAAATTGCACGTAAGCAACAAACAATACTAGATAGGAGTATTGAAATGATACTAATCTACCAACCAAAATGCTGACTTGACTATAATGAAAGAAAATGACATATCTATCTATATATAATAGGAGAAGAAAAATTGTCACGTGTTAGCACCACAAAAAAATTGGCTTTTTAAATAATTATAAATTAATAATTACATGTAATAGTAATTAAACAATAAATTACTAATATTATATATTTTTTAAAAATGAAAAAATAAGAATAATTATTAATTCACTAAAAAACAATTTTTACGACTTTTTAAAAAATACTTTACAGTTACTTTAACTTTTTACTGTTTTTTCAAAATTTAAATAAAAATTTAAATTGTAAAAATTGCGGGTAATTTATTAATTTTAAAATTCAAAAAATTAAATAAATCAACACGTTAGTCATTTGAGAATTTTAAGGAATAAGTTGGCATCATAAAAACATAATTTGCAAAATAAATATAAAATCTAAATTTGTAATACTAATAAAGTAATAATAATATTTTAAAGTATTTTATAAATAATAAATAATAATTAGAATAATCTATATATATCTATATATAATAGGAGGAAAAAAACGCCACATGTCAGCGCCACAAATTTTCAGAATTTTAAAAATAAATAATAAAAATATTATGTATCAAATTATATAGTATAAATTCAAAACTCAAAAAAAAATAAACATGAACAACTGACACAAAAAATGACAAATTTCAACATTTTTAAAAGAAAATTTAATATTTTTTTAAATCTAATTTATAAATTAGTAAAAATTCATTTTTAAAACCATTTAATCTAGGACATATTAAATATATATATATTTTAAAAATAATCTGTAGACCTTTTATAAAAAATAAAACGGCAGTTCCATAATTTATAAAAGTTGAATTAACAAATTAATTTATATTCTGAAATTAAAAATTAAAAATTATTTAAATGTGAAAATATTTTTAAAGATAAGAGTACTTATGCACGATTGAGTCATTTTAAACATAATTTATAGTACTATATTCGACAAAATTAATTTACAATCTGAAATTAAAAATTAAAAAATTTTAAATTTGAATTTTTTTTCAAAGAAAAAGGATACTTTTTAATTTTAAATAGAAGTAAATACTTCATTTTTTAAAAGTACTAAAGTTTACATCATACAAGTCTATATCTATCTAACTAACCCGTTTTAAAAAATAAATAAAATCGTACCATTTGTTTTTTTTTATTAAAAAAAATAACTTCTGACATTTAAAAAAAAAACTATATAACTACCTTAATAATGCTGCTAAAATTTAGGAATTGCAAATTTATTTATTTATTTCTACATAATTTAAAACACAAATCAATTTTACCTATTTTTCTGTAATTATATTTCCACAAAATATATGGGAGATAATTGCATGAACAAATAATGATGCTATATTTTAGGAATTATTGTTTGAAGTTATTTTTTTGTGGAAAGTTATCATATTTTTAATGCTCAATATTTAAATTAATTATTTCCTACTATTTTTTTTATAACAATTTCTTTATAGATTGTTTATATTAATAATTGTTTGCCAACTTGAATTTAGAGTGGTTAATCAATTTTATTAGATAATATTCTAAAATTTAATTTGAAAACCGTTTTTAAAATTTAATTTGAAAACCATGTTTTAATTTAATAAAATTTAATTTGAAAACCATGTTTTAAAATGGTTACAAAATTTAATTTGAAACCAGTTTGAATATATTTTAACTATTCCTGTTTTGAATTTTTATTATTTGTAGATTTTTAATGAGTTATATTTTATGGTTTAATCAAAGTACTGGTGTCATAAGGCGAAATTAGAGAAGAATCTCTCAAATGTAGAGGCAAGCAAAGAGCAACGAAGAAAGGAAAGTATTCATTCATAATCTATATTCAAAGCACAAAGTACGAACTAATACTTTTATTTTCTTGCTTCTCATGAATATGTAATTTTTAGAGGTTTATGTGTTGTTTTTTTGAGAAAAATTATATAAAGATTTGTCTTCATGATAAGTTATAATTTACACTTATCATATTTTATCAAAAATACTTAATGTATACAACATGCAAGATTTTAAATCTAATTGCAGTACAATATTTCATGAGGGAAATATGAACTTGATTAGTATTCATTTAGTCATTTAAAATTTGTTCATATATCTACTAGAAAATGTAGTTGCTTGAATATTTTTCCTTAATTTATAAATAGGACAAAATGTTTGTTTGATTGAAGTTTAAGATTGGTCTAATTTCCTTTATTGATTACCATTATTTACAAAAAAATTGATGTGTGTGGTTTGATCCACATGGTTTTCTGAAGGATTGACACGAGAAATCAATCAAAGTCGAGTGCTCTTTATCTAAAGTACTTAGTGTACAAATTATCTATTGTCGTCATGTTAAACCAACAATTCTTTTTATTTAAGGTTTTAACACATTATATTGTGGTTTTGCTTCACTACTAATCCTTCTGTTCTTGGAGATTTTGAAGATGTTGTGCATAAAAAATGTTCTTTTATTCATCGTAAAAACTAGAAAAGACATAACACAATGACCAAATGTGAAGATTTAAATTTAAAAATTCTTTGTAGAGATATAGATAGAAATCAAAGAAACATGAAAGACAAACCACCTTCTTATAAATGTTATGTTCAAACGTTAAATCATCATTCATTACATTTGATATCTATTTATCTTTAACTTTCAACGTCTTTGTACAGGAAAGGAATGAAACCAACCCCATTTCGGGGGTGATCCACTTCTAAAATAGAAAGTTCAACCCACCAACTCATCTTCATAAACTATGAAACACATGTACAATTCAAATGATTTTGGGGGTGATCCACTTCTAAAATAGATTGAACGATGAAAGAAGAGATGATAATATTCATGTTAGAGAAGTAGAAAGTTCAACCCACCAACACATCTTCATAAACTATGAAACACATGGACAATTCAAATGAAGCATGACTATGTACTTTTAAGGTCTTTTCTATTTTTTATTTATTTTTAATTATTATTATTATTATTATTATTATTATTATTATTATTATTATTATTATTATTATTATTATCACTTAATAGTTCACTAATTTATTTTTGAAAAAATAATTAGTAAATTTTGATTTGAATTTTTGTTAGCAACTATGAAATGGCCGGAGATGGAAACTTTTTAGTTTTCTCAATAGAACAAAAACATTAGTAAATGATAAAATAAGTCACATTTTGAACTGTTTAATTTTCTTCTACTTAAATATTCACTAATTTATATGCTCATTGTTATGTCCTTTAATTAAAATTTATTTAGCAAATTATGTGTGTCAAAAATAAGTGATGGAGTTACCGTTTCAAATTATTTGAGAATGTATGCTTTTTATTTGACTCATGTCCTTTAGTTATAAATTTATCTTTTATTATTATTTGTGTTTCATAATATTTCAATTTGTTTAGATTGGGGTATAATAGTTATTTTATTATTATTTTATATTGGTAGTTAAATACTACCCGAGAAATTAATAGGGAACTATAAATTTCTAACTTCTAAAAGAGGTGCTCAAGAGAAACATAATAAGAGTTTTTGATCTATAAATAGAAATAATCACTTCTTTGATAATTTGACATTGCACTTTCAGTGTTAAGTTTCCTTTCTTGATAATCATTCATTAACTTTCAAAGTAAGCAATCAAGCTTCAATGTGACAGTTTTCCTCTTTGTCATAAGGTATTTCAAATTTGTATAGTTGACCATTAGGAATGAATTTTGAATCCGCTTGAAATGACTTCTTATTTTTGACTTATAAGTTAAAAATTATAAATTAGAAAAACATTCTAATATGTGGATTTGAATTTATTTTTATCATTTTAACTAAAAGAACAATAATTTAAAACATTATAGTAATAAATGCATACAAGAGGATAATAGGAATTTGTTTAATTTATAAAATAAAAAAAATACAAAAAGATAAAATAAATATATGAATATAACAAATTTAGCTAATAAACTAAGTGTATATATTAATTTACTATTAACTATTATAATCTGCCCAGATGCTAAATATACTAATATTTTTTCATATAAATTTTACAATATCATTTTATAATAAGCTTGATTTTGAAATTGTTCAATAAATCTATTATGATTATATTTATCAAATAACTGTGCATCGCGCGGGTACGGATACTAGTTAAATAATTATGAGAGTTATTTAGTGTCATTGGGATTCAAACAAACTTGACAACGTTTTAGATACATAATCTTAAACCTACATGCTAAAACAATATCTTATTCAACATATTCAAAGTTAATGGAAGAGCTCAAGTGCTAAACATGATTATAACACTATTTTTATTTTAATACTCTAAACCAACTATGTACTAATCTTACTGCATAGTGAATTTTAATTCTCAGTAAAGAAAACTAGGACTAGAAATCATCATTAGGACTAAACTAAAAGAAAATCAAAGAAAGGAAAAGATAATACCTTCTTCGGGGCAACAAACCGGGACGACAAGCTTGACCACGAGGAGTTTTCACCACTGTTAGTCGTTTCCGATGAGCTCCAGAGTTCTAAAAAAAAGCTTCGAATTTGAGGATAAGAAACTAAAAGTTTCTCTCTTTTAGATGATGAGTCCTTGAGGATTTTTTTATGTGCTTTTTGGGGTCCCTTCCTCTCTGCCCCTTACAATGAAAAGAACAGGGGTATAAATAGGGGAGATTCAAATTGAGAAAAGGGAAAAACGGGTGAAATTTTGAATTCATACATCTTTTTCCAAGGCAATAGTGAAAGATGGGAAAAAGCTATGACTTCCTTGAAAGGGGAAAAATGGGACGTGAGGGCGTACTGCTAGCACTATTCACGCCATTTGGTGCAGCTACTGTTGTTGACGTCTGCTGGAGAAGACGATGTAGTGAGGTCAGCTGCATACTGTTGTATGCGATTTGGACTGGGAATCGCGTGTAACAAGAGTCATTGGGTATGGTTGTTGTACGCCGAGTTCTCGCGATTTCCGCTAAGGAGGAAAATGTTGGGGTCGGTATTGTCGCCGTACTGTTGGAGTCACCCAGATTTAAAAGGGGTATTTTGGTCTTTTCATTACCTAATTAAGTTAATTCGTTTTTAGTAATTAATTAGGGGTCTAAACTCCTAAAACCCTCAACATGATTTCTAAAGTCTGAATAGTGCACTCTGCTTGACCATCAGTCTAAGGATGAAAATCAGTACTCAAATTCCCTTTCGAACCTAAACCTTTCTGGAATGACTTTCAAAATTGTGCACCTCTATCTGAAATAATCGACACTAGAACTCCATGAAGTTTAACTACCTCTTGAAGATATAACTTGGCATAATCCTCTGCTGAATGAGTAGTCTTTACCGGCAAAAAGTGGGCAGATTTAGTCATTTGATCTACAATCACCCAAATGGAATCATGCTGCCTGCGGGACCGCGACAAACCTGTTATAAAGTCCATATTGATCATCTCCCATTTCCATTCCGGAAACTATATATGCCGACCCATACCACCGGGCCTCTAGTGCTCTACCTTAACTTGTTGGCAATTTGGTCACTTAGCAACTAACTCTGCAATACCCTATGTCATGCCCCGAGCCTATATCCTGGGTGGGACTGGAACTCGAGAACCATTGCTAGCTCTAAACGAACCCTTGGCCTGACTTTATTACTCAGCGAAAGACTTTACTCAAGATAAATACTTTTAAAATAGTACACTGAACTACTCAATAAATAACTGAGAATGTAATAAATAACATTCACTACCAAAGTGGCAACTCAACTCTCAACTTAACTGAAAAGGTAAAGTAAAGACTCATGAACTAACATCAACTAACTCTGTCTATGAAGCCTCTAAACTCTGAGGGATGTCGGGACAAGACCCGCGATCATCCTAACAACTGAAATAAGCAAGCAATAAAATAAAACATAACCAAAGGGACCCTCCGAAAAGCAATGAGGCTCACCAACTGACTCTGAGTCCTCAACTAGATCAACGATGCGCTGGATGTTGATCTTGGTTACCTGTGTCTGCATCATAAGAAGATGCAGGCCAAATGGCATCAGTACATTGAATGTACGAGTATGCGAGGGGAATTCTAAAACAAGACATAAGCTTGAAAGGAACTGAAGAACTTACCTGTCTCAACTCAACTAAACATAACTGAACTCATTTCAATATAAAGTAGTTTAAAATATGTGTCATATAAAGAAAACATGTTTAAAACATGATGTCAACTCTGTGTGTATGCAAAGATACATATAACTCTGAACTATATGTAAAAATACAATAAACTGTGTATAAAAGAATACAATTACTTATGTGGGAGTTTCTCTAACCGACAACCATCACGTAAGAGCTATTGTGATGATACAACGTTTTACCTCACGCTGCCAGGGCCATCCTATACCTTGTCGAGGGTATAGAACCTGAACTACTTAGTGGATCCGCTAGTCTATGCTAAAAAGCACTAAATGAATCATCTAAAAAGTATGACCCTTTTCTACCCATGATGGCTACATGGTTTATGGAGGATGAGAGTTGTCTGAACTCTCCCCCATATCGATGCTCAATACTACTCCCAAAATATGATACTAGCTCTTCTGTTTAAAGAGATACTTCTTTCAGTAGTTTGAGATAATTGCTCAAAAACTTAGCTCAAAGGCTATCTTAAAAATCAAAGTTTCCTCTCTTGCTTAATTGTGAAAGTGTTTACTCTTTTCTGAAAACTAGCTCAAGGCTCTTGGGAAATCAAGGTTTCCTTACTTTTTTAAATGTGAAAATAATTTAAACTCATTGGGAATACGTAGTACCCATATACTTTTGAAGAAATGAACTTCAACCTTTATTCTTTACTCTTTACTCAACTTGAACTTTAAGTCTTAAAACAAAGTTAAAACATTTGGAAAAGACTTTTGGAAAACTCTAAGAACGTCTCTTGACTTGGCTCTTAACTTATCTTGACTTAACTCTTAACTGATCCTTGAATTGAATTGAATTATGGATTCAAGGATTGAGATTTGTAATAGGAAAGATCTCATGATGTTTAGGAGTGTTTTTAGATAGTTAATTACGAGAAAAGATCAAGAAATCACTGCCTGGAAGCAAGTCTATGATGTGGAGATGCATTTAAATTTTTGGTCGCGAAATAAATTTTGAGGCAGAACGGTCCGTGACCACTCTGCGACCCGATTTTTTTTTGTCTATTCTTAGGAACAGGTCCGCGACGCGGACCTAGTACCCAGATTCTGCCGACTTGTTCCTTCTTTGTTTTCTAACCCTAAATCGCCTAAATTCGATTATTTTTCTCCAATTCTCTTTAGATTCAGATACCCAGCATATGTACACAAGAATCTAATCAGACACAACTCTAAAATCGACCTTAAACTCTTCAAAAAAACTCTTCAATCTCATCCCAAATTCAAGAATGAAAGTAAATTCAAGAACACTTATCAAGAACATTCAAACTTTCAACTTTTAGGATGAATTCATGCTGAATTAAATATGTTTGGCACTTGGGTGAACGAATCCAACACTGTGTGAACTCACATACCTCGTAGGATTGAATCCTTTGCGAAATCCACAATCAAACTTGAACGTTCTTGACGAATCTTACCTTTTCTCCTTCTTTCTCCTTTATCCAAGCCCTAGCGTAGATTTTCAATTTTCTAAACTGACCAAATTCAGTTTTGACCCTTAATTAATTCACTAAAACGAATTAAAATTAATTAGGTAAGGAAAAGACCAAACTACCCTTTCAAAATCCGGTTCACATTACTCTTTTGCTGCCCGGATTCATACCCTGATGCCTTAGCCCTCTTATTCTTAAACCCTTCTCTATCCTTCAGCTTGTCCTCCTCAACTTGTTGCACATGGCTCATCAGCCTTGCTATGCCCATGCCACCTATTATCATGGCTACCTTACTTTCCTTATTTGACAAACGAGGCAACCCAACAACGAATAAACACATCCTACTCATCATGTTGGCAACCATCCCTTTGCTTCTCTTAGTTCACGGGGAAAGTAACGCCTCATGATAACACTCTCAAAATAGTCCAACTCACAATCGGTTACGCGCAAGCACGAGTTAGAAATAAGCTTTTTAGAGATAAAATTCTAACGCATGAAATGAATATGAAAGAAGTGAGAAATTTTCCTAAGTGTTGCAGCCTCCTAATTATAGATGTGGCGCGCTTCACACCGATAACTAGGACTCTACAGACACAAATTTATAGACTCCCTAGGACTCTTGAACTCTGTGCTCTAATACCAAATTTGTCACAGCCCGAGCCTACACCCTGGGCGGGACTGGCACTCGAGAACCATTGCTACCCCAAACGAACCCTTCACCTGACTTTCTTACTCAGCGAAAAACTTTATTCAAGATAAATACTTTTAAAATAGTACATTGAACTGCTCAATAAATAACTGAGAATGTAATAAATAACATTCACTACCAAAGTGGCAACTCAACTCTCAACTTAACTGAAAAAGATAAGTAAAGACTCATGAACTAAAATCAACTAACTCTGTCTATGAAGCCTCTAAACTCTGAGGGATGTCGGTACAAGACCCCCAATCATCCTAACAACTGAAATAAGCAAGCAATAAAATAAAACATAACCAAAGGGACCCTCCGGAAAGCAATGAGGCTCACCAACTGACTCTGAGTGCTCAACTGGATCAACGATGCGTTGGATGCTGATCCTGGTTACCTGTGTCTGCATCTTAAAAAGATGCAAGCCAAATGACATCAGCACATTGAATGTACGAGTATGCGAGTGGAATTCTAAAACAAGTCATACGCTTGAAAGGAACTAAAGAACTTACCTGGCTCAACTCAACTAAACATAACTGAACTCATTTCAATATAAAGCAGTTTAAAACAAGTGTCATATAAAGAAAAGTTGTTTAAAACATGATGTCAACTCTGTGTGTATGTAAAGTTACACATAACTTTGAAATGTATGTAAAAATACAATAAACTGTGTATATAAGAATACAATTACTTATGTGGGAGTTTCTCTAACCGACAACCATCACGTAAGAGCTATTGTGATGATACAACATTTTGCCTCACGCTGCCAGGGCCGTCTTATACCTTGCCGAGGGTATAAAACCTGAACTACTAAGTGGATCCACTAGTATATGCTAAAAATCACTAAAGGAATCATATAAAAAGTATGACCCTTTTCTACCCATGATGGCTACATGGTTTATGGGGGCTGTGAATGTCTGAACTCTCTCCCATATCGGTGCTCAATACTACTCCCAAAATATGATACTAGCTCTTATGTTTTAAAACATACTTCTTTATGTGATTTGATATAATTGGTCAAAAACATAGCTCAAAGGCTATCTTGGAAATCAAAGTTTCCTCTCTTGCTTAATTGTGAAAGCGTTTACTCTTTTCTGAAAACTAGCTCAAGGCTCTTTGGAAATCAAGGTTTCCTTACTTGTTTAAATGTGAAAACAATTTAAACTATTTGGGAATACATAGTCCCCATATACTTTTGAAGAAATGAACTTTAACCTTTATTCTTTAATCTTTACTCAAGTTGAACTTTGAGTCTTAAAACAAAGTTAAAACATTTGGAAAAGACTATTGAAAAACTATAAGAACTTCTCTTGACTTGGCTCTTAACTTCTCTTGACTTGACTCTTAACTGATCCTTTAATTGAATTATGGATTTAAGGATTGAGATTTGTGATAGGAAAGATCTCATGATGTTTAAGAGTGTTTTTAGATAGTTAAACACAAGAAAAGATCAAGAAATCACTTCCTGGAAGCAGGTCTACGATGCGGAGATTCATTTAAATTTTTGGTTGCGAAATAAATTTTGAGGCAGAACGGTCCGTGACCACTCTGCTTTGCGAAATATTTTTTATCAATTCTTAGGAATAGGTCAGCGTCGTGGACCTGGTACCTAAATTCTGCCGATTTGTTCCTCTTCATTTTCTAACCTCTAATCGCCTAAATTCGATTATTTTTCTCCAATTCTCTTTAGATTCAAATACCCAACATATGTACACAAGAATCTAATCAAACACAACTCTAAAATCAACCTTAAACTCTTCAATCTCATCCCAAATTCAAGAATGAAAGTAAATTCAAGAACACACATCAAGAACATTCAAACTTTCAACTTTTCGGACGAATTTATGCTGAATTAAATATGTTTGGCACGTGGGTGAACGAACCCAACACTGTGTGAACTCACATACCTCGTAGGATTGAATCCTTGGCGAAATCCACAATCAAACTTGAACGTTCTTGACGAATCTTGCCTTTTGTCCTTCTTTCTCCTTTATCCAAGCCCTAGCGTAGATTTCCAATTTTCTAAACTGAGAAAATTCAGTTTTGACCCTTCATTAATTCACTAAAACGAATTAAATTAATTGGGTAAGGAAAATACCAAACTACCCTTTCAAAATCCGGATTGGACTTTCCTTATTTGAACAACTCAACTTCGAATGGGCTTATCTCACTAATACGAACTCGGAATCGCGCAAACTCAGCGGCGTTGGAAAGATTATTCCAAGATATTCCCTACGATATCTGTAAACACACCTAACTCATCCTGAGCTAGAAATTATGGTCATTTGAAGTAGACCAAAAATCCAACTTAACATACTTAACAAATTTTCCAGATTTTTATATTCTTTCCAAAAATGACTATTTCCACTTTTTAACTTCTTTCTAGTTCTTTCTAGTTAGGGGGTGTTACACCCTTCTTCATGATACTCCACCAATAACCTCTCTCAAATCGCGATATATCTTTGTGGAACCCGGATGGATGAAATATCTGGAGCTATGAGCTTTCTCCATGATTTTCTCTTGGAGTTCATCCACCCTTGGTACACACAACCTACCTTGATACCTCAATACACAATCTCCCCCTTGTTCAAAAGCCATTACTTTTTGCTTATGAACATTTACCTTCAATTCAAGTAAAATAGGATCTTGGTCTTGTTTCTCTTTTACTTCAGACACTAGTGATGATTCAGCCCCATTCATCACAACTACTCCTTCTTCATTGGAATCCATAAGTCGAACTCTTAATCGTGCATGTCTATGCACATCTTTTGCTAACTCTTTCTTTTCTTCCTCATCATGGATGGTACTACCTATAGACAACCTGCTCAAAACATCAACAACTAAATTAGCCTTACCTGGGTGAAATAGAATACTTATGTTATAATCCTTGTGTAATTCCAACCACCTCATCTGTCTGAGATTAAGCTTTTTATGACTGATTACATACTGAAGAATCTTATGGTCGGTGAACACATCTACATGAACACTATAAAGATAGTGACACCATATTTTCAAAGCAAATACTACAGCAGCTAACTCTAGATTATGGGTTGGGTAATTCTTCTTGTGAACCTGAAGTTGTCTGGAGGCATAAACTATAACTTTGCCATTCCGCATTAACACACAACCCAATCCAACTCTGGACGCATCACAATATATCATAAAACCTTGCGTACCTTCTGGTAAAGTCAATACTGGGCAGTAGTCAACCGTTTTTTCAATTCCTGAATGCTTTTCTCACAAGCTTCAAACCATTGAAACTTAACTATTTTTTGAGTCAACTAGGTCAATGGGGATGAAATGGATGAGAACCCCTCGACAAACTTTCTATAATATCTGGCCAACCCCAAGAAACTCCTAATATCAGTTGGAGATGTGGGTCTGGGCCAATTCTGCACTGCCTTTATTTTCTGAGTATCAACTCAAATTCCATCGCCAAAAATAATGTGACCTAAGAAGGCCACAGACTCAAGCCAGAACTCACACTTAGAGAATTTGGCATACAACTCTCTATCCTTTAGAGTTTGGAGAACTACTCTGAGATGACTAGCTTAATCTTCCTCATTCCTCGAATATATTAGAATGTCATCAATGAATATGATACCAAACATATATAAATAAGGCTTGAATACTCTATTCATAAGGTCCATGAACCCTGCAGGAGCATTAGTCAAACCAAATGACATGACCAGAAATTCATAATGACCTTAACGGGTCCTGAATGTTGTCTCTGGGATATTACTTTCTCTTACTCTCAATTGATGATAGCCAAATCTGAGGTCTATCTTAGAAAAACAAGTTGCACCCTAAAGTTGATCGAAAAGATCATCATTTCTCGGAATAGGATAATTATTCTTAATAGTAACCTTGATCAACTGACAGTAATCTATACACATTCTAAGAGAACCATCTTTCTTTCTCACAAATAAGACAGGAGCTCCCCAAGGTGAGAGACTTGGTCGAATAAAACCTTTCTTAAGGAGCTCTTTTAATTGCTCTTTTAACTCCTTCAACTCTATGATACGCTCAAATTACACCTACCTAAAGAAGCATAAGTGATCGTTATCAAGTAAAGAACCGAACTTATAGGTTGGGGTTGATCCCACGAGGAAAATGGTTTAGACTTCACTTTAACCAACAATTATATTCGTTTAGTCAAATTACTTCCAGACACAAATAATTAAAGGGGGGGGGGGGAATTTGTGAAACAAATTGTAAGAATTCAGTAAACAAAAGTCAATTTTGGTTGTTATCAAGATGAGAGAATTAACTAGGGTATATGTGTTCCCCACAAGCTCATAACGCAGTAATCCTAGTAATAAAAATCTTTTCCTAGTGTACTATATGCAAAGTGATAAGTTAGGTATCTCTAAATCCTTGGTCCGGCATCTAGAGAATTTCACCCCGCACCTTGGTCCGGCTACGTGTGTATAATTTACTAACCCTTACCTTTACCTCATATTAGACATCACATCGATATTTGGCTTAG
>JAJOOE010018931.1:0-15888 GCA_036250405.1 Solanum raphanifolium | reverse complement strand
AGAAAAATATTATTACTTATGGATGTAAAACATAAATTAATTTTGTTTTAATTTTTTTTTTAAGTATAAAAACCTTAAATTAATCAACTTTTTATCATGTTAACAGCTTAAAGGGTATTTCAGACATTTTGATAAAAAAAAGTGTATACCAGCACTTATTTGCCAAACACGTCAACAACTTTTTTTTCAACTGTAGCACTTTTATCCAAACACATAACTACTTATTTTAAAAATAAGTTCCAGCACTTTAAAAGTTACTTTTTTTAAGTCAATCCAAACGGGCTCTAAGTCACATAAATTGGGATATGTGGAGTAACATAATTAGACAAGCACATGAATTTATTTTTTCTTTTTAAAAAAAGTTTCCTTTCCCACTTGCAAACCAAGTTGCAAAGTTGCCATCTTCTTTTGCTTGCTGAACATGCAATATAATTATGTACATAGAAAAAAAAAAAAAAAAAACAACAACAACAACAACAATAAAGGGGATTTTAAAGTAAATAAAGTCACAACTTGT
Source organism: Solanum raphanifolium (assembly GCA_036250405.1). Taxonomy (NCBI): domain Eukaryota; kingdom Viridiplantae; phylum Streptophyta; class Magnoliopsida; order Solanales; family Solanaceae; genus Solanum; species Solanum raphanifolium. The sequence goes on along the minus strand of JAJOOE010018931.1, from coordinate 15,371 downwards.
CTTTTGTTTGAACGTCAAGTTGGTTCGAAAAAAGCAAATATTGATTATTCTCGTACGTACAGCAACTAGCTTTTTTCAATTTTTAAAAAAAATCATACTTAATTATTGTATTTATTTTCTTCAGTCAATCATGCAGCAGTTGTGCATGTGCTTATCCATATATTATTTGCTATCATAAAGTAGATTTAGATTATGCATAATCATAAAAAGTAAGGTCACAACTGATGAACTATAAGTTAGGTTGAAAAAATTAATTAATTAGACCACATGGAAATCAAATAATGGATATTCATACATTGTAGTACGTTAACAATGTCGTATGCAGAATTTTTTTTAAGCGGTGTCACCATTAAAGGGACAAGAATGACTCAAGAGGAAAATCAATAAAGGTTTTGCTTTAGGCCTCCAAAATTTTGAAGCCCCATTAGTGAACTTTATGAAAAAATATTTTTCTTAAAAATACAAATTTTGATTAAATTAAAAAAATTGTCTACTCTTTAAGTTAGAAAACATTTTTAAATTTTAAATTAAACCTATCAAACAATAGAGGATTGCGGATAATTGTAATCAATTTAATGAATCATATATTAATTGTAACAAGCAAATAGAAGAAAAAAAAAATATTATTATGAACAAATAAAAAAAAAATTCAAGCACATAATAAAAAAAATAGAATAGCAAAAAAAAGAATGGTAAAAAATACTAACATGATGTGGAGATTCGAGATGTCAAATAACGATGATTGATAAACAAGAACGAAAGAAAATTGAAGAAACTCACAAGTCACAAATACACAAATATAAGGATTTAAGGAGCCAAACACTATTTTTATTTAACTATAATTCTAATTGATAAAGGACTCAAAGACTTTGAGTTTTATTTTAATTCTAAAAATAAATAAAAAATAGTTAAATTTTGAATGAATTAGAATGGATTGGTAGGTTTTTAACGAAGGACCTACTGTTTGAATTTAAAACAAAAATTTAAGAGGTAAAAAAAACGGGAAAAAACAAATTCATACAAAAATTTAAGAGAAAAGAAAAGGAAAAAACAAAAAATAAAAACAGGAAAAGAAATATACCCCTTATGGGGATCAAACTTGAGACGTTACACAGTTCTTGCGGCGCCTCAACCACCTAAGCTAGGAGCTTTCTGTTACAAGCAGTGTCCTTTCAATTCTTTTATCTTTAAATTTTTTTTTCTTCTATTTATATAGGTATATTCTGTAGAAAATTTTGATGAAGCAGTGTCACGTGACACACCTTTCATATACGTAAATCCGCCCCTGGATACGTATCTAACAAATTAATCCCGGGGACATTTTTTTAATTTTCATTTTAGGGTTTCAGAGGAATATAAAACAATTACACTAGTCACTATATATATCATCTTATCTTAAAATGTTAGGGTCTTTACAAACTCTAATGTAGAAATAATATTCCAGCCTGTCCAAAGAAAGTGAAGAGACTGAACTTCGAACTACACATATTTGCTCTCTCTATTTTCTCAAGTACATATTTAGATGAGTAATACTTATCAAGTAAAATTTGTAAAATTCCAAATTAGATAACCATTTCGCAAGCATCCTAACTATAATTAAGAACATACAATTTTGCAGAACACACTCTAATTGCAATCAATATCCCCCACAAAACCTCAAGGGCGTTCATATATAATTATAATAAAAGGCATCAACCAATTTATTTTTAAAAAAAAAAATCATTATACTCAGCACAATTTCGGACTATTCGTGTATAACTAAATTAATAAAGAGCATCAAATCAAAGTATTCAAGTGTTCCCAAAACCTTCAATGAACTCTTATGTCTCTAGAGGCATACAAAAGGTTAGTCACAAACATGACATTAAACATGAATATAATGGAGGAGGTTATAGAGATGAAAGGTTACAAGAATAATGGTCATAAAGGTGAAGGTTATCTCCATAAATCATAATGGAGGAAAGTAATGTAGATAATTGGTCAGAGTAACTTTTTGGTATAGTAGACATCCACACTATATTATTTTATAACAATATATAATATAAAGGAGAAACATATATAGACAAGATAATATGACACCTCTCTATGGTCTCCATTCATATCTATCTTTTTTTTCTCATTTTTTGAGATTTTTTTCTTAATTCTTTTCATTAAATATTTTATTTATTAAATAAAAAATTTAATCATATTTACTATTTTAATTATATCTAATGAGTTACAAAAAACCTTCATATATTCATATTATCTACTTAAATAACATGTCTCTTCAAGTCTTTTCTATCTATTTTTATGGATTATCAAATTTATAAATATAACAATCATTCATGGAGATGTTGAATATTCATTTTTCATTTTCTCATTCTTTCTTTCGATTAGTGTAGTTTTTTTTTATAAAAAAAATATTCTTCATTTTTTCCATATGACATGATATATATGTTCTTCATTTTGATGAAAGATCAAAGATATATTCTTCAAAGATCTATTACAAAGAGATGTTCACATTAGTTTAGTACAAGTTCATCAAAACGAAGAAGGAAACTTAATTATATTGAAAGAAATATCAAGAAATGATCATACTAGTATAAAGTTTGAATGATTCCAATATTTTAAAGATTCATTAATGTGTTGTTTTGATTTCAATATTTTAAAATTTTGTCATGCTTGAAAAGTATACTATCTATGGTACATTTCTCATAGCTATTAGATATTGTTGTGCTTAAAAATCTATATATAATATAAGTTAGATGTTAAAAAAGTGAAGTTGCACTTCTCTTTGGCCAATGATTCTATTTATCTTTTTCCTCAATTTTTTGATAATTTTTCATATTTTTCTACTTATTTATTATTGTATAAGAAATAAATATATCAATTACTACTCCTCTATTTATTATTATATTTAAATGTCTCAAAAATTATTTACACTCATTATTATAAATAGAGAAAAGCGTCAAAAATGCTCTTAAACTATGTGAAAGGAACAAAAATGTTCTTCGTTTATAGTTTGAATAAAAATGCCCTTACCGTCAATACTTTGGTTAAAAGATCCCCTTGCAATAAATACTCTGGTCCAAAAATGCCCTTTTTCGAATAAATATATTATTATTTTCTTTTTATACACATCTTCTTCCTAATTAAAATATTATTAAAGAACACTATTCTTGTTTACTTTCTTTTAAAATCACTTTAACAAATAAAAATGTAGGAATTTTTTTTTCTTCTTAATCTCATGTTATCAATCAAAATAGAATAACTTCATATACCCTTTCGACAGATAATATATGTCATATATATAAGATCATAGTAAATCCATCATTAATTTAAATATTATAACTATAAAAAACAATGATAATAAAATAAGAAATATTTTATTTTTTTTCTGAATTGAAGTAACCTAATTTAAATAATATTATTAGAAAAAGAATGTGTTAAAAAGAAAATAATTTTATGTTTATTTGGAAAATGAGCATTTTGACCCATTAAATAACAATAAGGGCATTTTTGGACCAAAATATTGACTGTAAAGGCATTTTTGAGCCAAACTATAAACGAAGGACATTTTGTTCCTTTCACATAGTTTAAGGGCATTTTTTACCCTTTTCCCAAAAAAATAAAGTCTCAATATTTACTATTTCAAGATATTTGTCTCTTTTTTTATTGTATTTTTTTTTCTCTTTAAATTTTGTTAAACACAATGGATTAGTACAGAAAGAGAAGAAGTTGATTTGTTTGATTTCCTAATAAAACTTAAACACCCAATGAATGTTGAATAGTTCATGAGTTTTTAATTTGTCTTCATTATTTTATTTTATTTTATTTTATTTATTTTAAAATACCTCTATAACTTATACCTGTTGAACTTCTACTTTAGTTAATATTATTAACTCATTTTCTTTAAATTTTCATATGCATAACCCCCTACAATTTAATTTCAAAATCTAAGATACCTTATGATATTCTTTCAATTTTGTCTATATAAATTCACATTTTTTGTTTTATAAGATTCCTACTTAAGATTATTATTTTTATTCCATATTTGAAATAGTGATATTCTATATTATTGTTGTCGTATCAAATTTATACTAATTTAGTTTAACTCCATGAAAAGGCTCTTGGATATAGATAGAAGGGTTGTCGGGTAAGAGCTCAAAAATAATTGTATTGATTATGTAAAAAAAAATTCATCTTTGTTTTTGTGATTAAAGACTTAACAAAATTGTGTTGTTATTTTTCTCTTTTTGCTTTACTTTTTCATATGTTCTCTCTATAAAAAAAAAATTAATTTAGGTTCTTATTGATTCATTTAGATTCAAATTAGTTATTTTTAAGTTTTAACTTTATCATAACACATCTAACTACGACAACATACGTTCAAATTTTACTATTCATGGCTCAAAAGAAATACATATTAAATATTGAAATACGCAGTTCTTAGGTGTTTCTTATATGAAGAACCATTTACATTTTCTTTAAATTTGTCCATTTCTTCTACTTTTAAAGAATTATCAGAATAATATAAGATATATACGAAAAAAACAATAGAAGTTTATTTAGGTGATGATGAAAATAAGAGAAACATATTTATTTAGACGATGATGAATAAGAGAAAAAACAAGTACAATGAAAGGATCAAATATCAAAAAATAAATAAAATAGAAATACTTATCTTTTTTCCTCCTATTTTTAGTTTTGTCACTTTTTTATTCAAATGAAAGGAAGATTCATCGGACAATAAATTTATCATTTAACAAAAATAAGAAAAAAAATCAAGTCCTTCAATATGTTTATTTAAATTATATGTATTATCATCATAATGTATGATTTTTTTCCTTAATGAATTAGTCTTTTAATTTTGAAAAATATTTGATAATAAAAATATAATTCACTTAAGCTCTAATTCTACAAAAATATTTTGTATTGTGATTTTATCATTTTCTTATTTCTATAGTTGATTTTTTAGTTCCTTATATCATAATTAATTTTTAAAATAAATTTACATATATTTTTTATGACTGCGCGAAGCGCGGCCAAATTCCCTATTATCTAATAATTTGTGGCTTGTTATTCAAGATAGTTGGAATACCTTGTAGGAGTAGTTACCACTCCCTCTATTCCGTATTAATTGAATTTATGAAGTAATACACACATATTAGGAAAAACATTCAGGAACATAATTTAATCCATGATTTTCACTATTATCTTTTATGAAATCATAAATATAACTAGTTTCATCTCGTGGAGAATATAAAACTTCAATAAATGAAAGGACAAATATGAAAAAAAAATATAAACACCAATCTTGAACTTTGAACGATTTAATTATTTTGAACAATAAAAAAAATCTCAATAATTCAGTTAATATAGAATAGAAGGAGTAATTACTACTCGAAAATTGAGACAGCCAAACACAATTTACATGAAAAACACTTTTCAAATAAATTAGTAAAACACAAATTTTTATTTTTTCTAAAGTATGTTTTTCTAAAATGTTGTTTTAAAAAAAATTCTAATAATAAGCAGTTTTTAGTATTAATGTCATACACACTCTTAGTTTCAATCCGATTTAATATGTCTTCAATTAATTTAATATTAAATAAAAATCTATCCGATTCTTTGGGTATGATTATAAATTTATATTAAAAAAATCTTAAAATCCGATAACGATTTAATCGATTTATAGTCTGTTTGGATAAGGTGAGAAAAAAAATAATTTTTAAGTCAAAGAAATAAAAAGTCAAATTTCTAAAGACTTTTAAGTAAAAAAATAAAAAATAGCGAGAATCCTACTTTTAATTTTTAATTTTTTTTAAGTCATTATAAACTTAGTTTAAATTATTTTTAACCTTGCCAAATATTTTCCAAAACAAAAAAAATAACTTAAAAATAAATTTAACCAATTTTATTTTTTTTTGACAAATAATTTAACCAACTTTTATATCAATCCAAATAGACATTCAAGTCGATTTTTTTTGGCACCCCTACCAACCCCATCCTTTTCACTTTATAAAATCCTAAAGAAAAATAAATAAAATAAGCAGCTATTTTGAAAATTAGATTTTGAGAGTGGATAGCGTACCAAATTATCTCCGGAAACTACTCAACATGTTAACTAAATTATAGCAACACTGTACACATAATTTAATATTATGTGATGGAAAATATATTCGAACAGTAACATTCACTGAAATTGGAGATTTTTTTCACTAACAAATGAAACTTAGGAGATAACCTAAGGTTATAACACCTCCTAAGCAAAAAGTTCATCGATCTATCACTCCAAAAAAAAAAAAAAATCACCAAAAAAACAAAATCAATCAAAGAACTAAAAAAAAAAATACAAAATTAATCTAATTAAATAGTCACAATGATTACAAATTAGTTGTAGGCATGTTTTCAGCAATTTGCAATCGCTATTTGCGCTAGCGATTGCAAATTGCAACGTACAATTGTATCAACGAATACACACGTTTCTTCCTTTGTATTCCCTGTTGGAATATCCACTACGTACGATTCCACCACCACCGTTCCGTTTTCATCATCCGCCGGATGCAGCGTCGTCACCGACCGGTAATTGTTCAGCCTGTGATCGCCGCCGACGACGCTGAAACTAATGACGTGTTCATCATCGTCTAAGATTTCTAATCTCTCCTTGCTAGATGCGGCAGGGAGGCCGGAAATTACCTGAACCTCCCTTAATGTGCCGACGTTTCCGTCTCCGACGATGACGTGGCAGCTTTTGAGAAAATGCTTATAAGCTTGCGGATTGTCGAATCGGCGGACTAGTGACCATACGGCGTCGATCGGGGCTGAGATGGTCTGCACCACGGCGGAGCAGCACTGATTGGGGCTTACAGCGAGGGTGTGGTAATGTAAGTGATTGTTAGGGACGGAGAACTGCACCGGGATAATCCATGTCGGTTGAGGCGGTTTGTGGAAGTTTCCGGCGAGAGTGGTGGTGGTTGTGTGGTTGATCCTCTGCAGCTGAAGTGAACAAGGCATTTCTATTATTACTATTCTCTTTTTCTTCTTCAAAGGAGAGAGGTGAGGATGGAGCTCTCTTTACATATACAAATGGTGATAGATGGATATATATACAAAATGCATATAGAGAGAAAATTGAGGTGTTTTATTAAATAATATATTGGTATTTAGTCGGTTACAATTCAAGGTGACATATATGATACAATAATAAGCACTATTTTTATGATTTTTTGAAACCTCTAATGTAATAAAAGTTTATTCTTCCTTTGTAGTTAGTGTCTTAATTATTTTTTTAGTTCTTTTTTTTAAAAAAAAAATTATTATTAATAACGAGCCAAATTCTAATAGATTTTTGACAAAATGCGAATTTTTGATTAATAGTAATTTGTATATGTGAGCCATTTTTGTAACCATAAAGTTATATGTGAGTCACCGACATTCATATTAAAAAGAATTTCTAATGTGTTTAGCCCATAAAAAGAAGCAGGCTAGCTCGTACATGAGGAGGCATGTTGATAATATAATCACTATCTCTAACAACTTAAACTTTTAGATAAAATGGTAACACGCTTCAATAACTTAAATTAAAATTAAGGTCTAACTAATATATTGAAACAAGTGTTAAGAAATTTTATTCTTTAAAAATGCTACTTTAGTTTTTTTGTTTTTTTTTTCAAAAACGTCAATTTTGTTAAATAGAAATAGAATTAAGTAATTTGCTTTTAAAAATATTTTCGTAAATATACTTTCCGTAATGCTAAACACGCCAAAAAAGAATATAAATGTGTGTGTAGCCTAGTTGTGTTAGTTTAATCTTTCCTAGAAATAGAGAGATGTTTTTTTTCATGCAAGTTGATCGATCAACTTGCATACAACTCATCTAAACAGAGTCTATAATTAAACTGCCCTCGTCCTTTCCCTATAATTACGTAATCTGCCTTCCTTCTCTCCCCTTAATGAAAATGACATAATAGCCCTTGGATCTTCTTCTTCAAAAGGCTACAAAGTAGCCACGTCACTCTTAAGCGGTTCCTGGCGGCCTGCGAAAATACGCAATAATAACGAGGCAACGGTAAGATAAAATGTATCAGTATTGTGATACTATAAAATATTATTTACGTAGTTTTAAATTTATAAATTTTATGTTTCAATTTATAATCAAAATTAAAAAATTGACATTTGAATTCAAACTATGTAATTGGGACAAAGGGAGAAATAATAGTTGTTGATGATAAGACTTCTGTAACTTATGATACTCTATTAAATATTATCCTAACATTTTTTACTATAAAAGTTTTTCATTAACGAAAAGAGAACTAGTCATAAATAGAAATGTGTATTGGTCGGTTTGGTTTAATTTTGAATTTTATCGATTCGACTTATTAATTATCGATTTGTAGGCATATTAAACTAATATAGAACTATTAAGATATTGACTTATCGATTATCGGTTTAATCATTAAGAATTCACACAACAAAATAAATGATTGAAAATCACTTAAAAACATGATGACAGACCAAATAAACCATGCACATGAGTTGGTTGATTGCATCTTATTCTCAAGTATTACTGACACATTGTAGAATAACCGTAAGTTTGAGACAACCAGAAATTAAAATATGAAACTAAATCCTAAGTCAGGGATTTTATACACCAAATAGTATACCATAATCTACAGTATTAATTTATTATCGAGTTATCGGTTAACCCATTAAGAAAAAACCTCAGATTGTTAAGAACAAATAAATCTATGATAAAAAAAATTAAAATTGTTATCGAAATCATTAAACCAATAACCCATTACCGATAAATTAATAATTTTTTTCCGATTTAAATAATCAATTTCAATTCGATTGTTGAGTTAACTTTCGATCGAGGACTACCGATGAAAAATGTTTGTAGTGTCAATTCCTTTCGGTTAAACAACCTTATTCATAAACTAAAATGTCTTGACTAATTTAAAAGATCATTTAACGTAGTTGACATAACTGAATTTAATTATAAAATTTGTATAGTTCATTTTTTAACAGACTAATGAAATATTCTTGTAAAGATATTACAGAAAACTTGTCTTATGAACTTGGACTAGAAGCACTTAGGCTTCTTTTTTTTCCCCCAAAAACCATATGCTACAACAAGTTTTAATTTAGTTGATCTTTTAATTCAAACTGAAAAGCATATAAACAAGTGGTGCAAAACTATAATGTATGATGATGGCTTATTAATCAAATTGTTATATAATACAATAAAATGGCTCATTTTCTAACTTCAGCTATCAATTATTAGAATATGAAATTCATACTACTTGCAATTTTATTTTCTTTCATAATTAGTACAACTTTAACTTTGATTCCAATTTGCATAATGAGGTCTTTATCTCTATTTCCACCCCCTTTCCCTCAACTTGATTTCTTTTATATATGATGTTTGATATTCGATCAATTTGAGATTAAATTAATCTAAATTTGTGTGGAAATTTCTCAATGAAGGCATACAAAATAACTTTTTAAATATAATTCTATGCAAGAGTGATAATAAGCTTTTAATTTAAAAAAGTAGTATATATATTTACCACTTGATCGTAACTTTTCATAATTGAAAGCAAACTTTTTCTGTGGCTTCCCACTCGGTGTTCGGTACCCACATCGGAGCCCAACCGAGAAATTTCACATTGAAAGTAAAGCGCTCCTTAAGGCGACTTCCTATCCTAAGGGACTTGCACTGACTTCCTATCCGGAGGGACTTGAACTATTCTAGTTCCTAACAAAGATAACTTTCTATTCAGAGGGACTCGAACTCGAAACGTTTGATTAAAAATAAATGAATAGTTGGTACTAGTGAACAAAGTTATTAAGATTGGACTGCTGAGAAAAAGTCTCTTCAATTTGAAAACCCCAATGGTACACTTGCAGCTTCAGCAGACAGACCAACCACCATTCCAACTTTTTGCACAACTTGCAAGTATATACTTTATCTAAAGCACGGGTGTTTTGTCACGGCAAAAATTTTACTAGTAAAATTGAAGTCTTATCCATAAATAATTATATTGTTTTTTTGTGCATACTAATATTGGAATATTATTTTATCGATTTGACTGCTTATTCGTCATTTTCATGTTATCAACCACGTAGCTTAATGTAAGCATATACACTACAATTTGATTTAAGAAGATTAATTTTATATGTAGGACACTAGTTGATTACAGGGTGCATTTGGTATATATAAAGTTGTTTTTTTAAAAAAAAAAATCATAGTTGATTGGCTTAAATATTTTTGAAATGGGCTTATTTTCATCCAATTTATAAAAAACCAAATTCAAGAAGAAAAATATTTTCCATAATTCTCTTTCAACCTCACCACCTGACTGGACCTATACGACCCCAAAAGAGGACTCAACTCCTGAACCCCATATGGGATATTCCGACTTCTAAATTTGACCACAACTCTTGATTCTGACCCCGGAACCCCACTCATGACCTCGATCCAAGTTAGGTTATTAGATTAAATTAAAGTGATCAGGTTGAGGATCAAGTTCTGAAGTTGGGTCGAGGATAGGTTCGGGGTTGAATCTCGTGTTGATGTTGGGGCTCAAGACAATTGCCCGGGTCTGGGGCCATGTTAAAGCATGGAGATTCGGATCCATTGTAATAATATTTTCCTAGATTGTATCTAAATGCTTTTAGAATGATATATTCTTTTTACTAACTAAAAAATATTTTCCTTCCCACCAAACACAACTTTAATATAATTATATTACATTTATCACCATTGTATTGTTCGTAAGGCATAACCTCAAAAGTTTTAATTTCTCTTCGTCCACAACGATCACTTCCCACATTGATAATGTACTTTACACTAACCAAAACTATAAATGTATTTTTACTGAACATAAAATTTGAGAATATTTTTTGTAAAAAAATTATATTTTATAAAAGCACCCCATCATTTATTAATTTCAACTTGACAAGCTTGAAAAACTCACCATGAAGGCATTTATTCAACTTATCTACTGTATTTTTATTTGTAATGTATTTGTTGTTAGTTAACTCTCAACTATATAATGGTATTGTTCCATAAAATTTATTAAAAGTAATTTAAATATAAAAATTAGATGCTTCTTTATAAGTTGAAACTTATAATCTACTAATTTAATATTTACCACTGAACATATTCATTATAAAATAATACTACAAACTTATTAGTAGTCTTAATAGTGTTTAGAATTTATGAATATAACTCATAATTTCTTTAAAAAGTCAAATATTTTTTTCTCCAAAAACTATAATCAAACTTCACCCAAAAATATTTGAAAATTTATACTCCATAAAAAACTAGCTAAATGTCACATTTGTTTCTTCTTTTTTTTCATAGATTATAGATTAAAAAGAAAAGTAGTACTCCTAATAATTGGTGATGACAAAAATGTAGAGATGATGTTAACGTGAGCACGAAGATAAATGCTACTACTAAATAATACGTAGTAATAAAAAGTCTACTTCTGTAGCAGGCTTCTATTATTAGTTGTGTTATATAGATACATGTTAGAGTGCAAATTGAGTAACAACCTTAAGAGTTCTAAAGTCAACATGGATATATGACAAATGGAGATGAAAAACACTTGCAAAATATCTAAACATGTCAACTTTATTATGTGTGACTTCGTCGTATCTAAAACGAAAAATAATGTAAAAGCTTTACCATATTAGTTATTATGAAGAGCGGAGCCCTATCATACATGTAATAACTTAAGAGTTTTGATCATGTGAGATGAAATTATAATTTGAAATTATATGAGATAAAGTTGAAGTTTTGTTTGGACATGCAAATTGAATGTTTAAGTTATATTTTTTGTTCATAAACATAATTAAAATACTATAAGTTGTGAAAAGTATGGAAACTACTTTGAATTTTGAAGAATATAGTGTATAAGAATTCAGCCAACCCTATATAGCTATATAATTATATAAAGTACCACTTTATTGCTATTGAAGCTCACGTCATTTCACACAAATAGAGAGTTTACTCTTGAAAAATTCAAGTCAATGCAAGGAGGAGTGTTTGGATTCAAACGAAACATCAACATTCACACTAATAGGGATGGCAATGGGGCAGTGCGGGACGGGTTGAGCTTAACCCGTAAATTTTTTAAGTATAACTTACATAAATCACATAGTGTAAAGAGAATTACATTATATCCCTACTTTTTTTTCTAATTACAATAATCCCTTAAAATTTGACCTTCCAGATATATAAGTCACCATCCGAATACATTAATTCACCATCCGAATACATTAATTCTTATACAAGAAAAATCTTTCTGTTGCGCCTAAACGGGAATAAAATCTGAAGATTAATTAAATCCCATAAATTACGATTATGTTTCTTCTTACTCTCAATCATACAAAAGCAAATCCTAATAGAACGAAGAAATTCAAAATTTCAAATTGTTCTCGTTCCACGAAGAAACCTTTCAGACTTGATTCAAAAACTTTTGTCGAATTTTTGGGTAAGCGATGGGAGTTATGAATGATACAAAAGTGATAGAATTGTTGTTAGACAAACAATATCCTTTTGAATCTTCAAGTTCATCGAAGGTCCTTTCAATTTTGATTCAAGATTATCAAAAAATTTGAGATTCAAGATTCTTTCTTCTCCCAGTTCAGCAAAGATCCTTTCAATTTTGATTCAAAATTATTGAAAATTTTGAGATTCAAAATTCTTATCCCAGTTTATTGAAGATCCTTTCACTTTTGATTCAAAATTGTCGAAAAAATTGAGAAGATACATCATGAATATCTTTGCTACTTAGCATTTTACTATTTATGTATCTTGTTTAAATTGATAAATATTGTATTTATACTAGATACATTAAATAAATAATTGTTGCCCATAAGATGTTAGTTTTGAGATCGATACATTACTGTGTGGTAGTTGCTATGTAATTGATACATTTAGTAAAATTTTGAATTTACGTATCATATCTAAAAAAATAGTGCATGATACATTACTATTTATGTATCTCGTTTAAATTGATAAGTATTGTATTGTTTGCCTTGAAAGATATGTATAACTTACATAATGTATCATTTTGTAGTTGATAATAATGTATCTGATACAATAAGGTTGTGAAAGAAGGATGTATGTAAGTTGAAATAAAGTGTATCTATAAATGTATCACAATAAATAAGAATTGAGTTATCAATTGAGATATATGAAGAAACACAATCTATTAAAGAAATTTGATTATGAAAAATACCAGAAAAAAAGAAAAGAAAAATATTAGACTGTATGAAATTTTGGTGAAATTGAAACTAATATTATTATGAGACAATGGGAAGATTAAATAATAATAATACAAGAATCCTAATCAGTTTCGATGAATGATTAGTTGTTAGAATCTATAACCAACTCAAATTATGAAAAATTTATAAATATTATATTAATTATTACCAAATAATATGCAACTAATCAAAAATCAGCCTAAAGTTAATTAAGCAAAATATTTTCAGCCAACTATAAGTTGTGAAAACTATCTAAACTAATTTGATTTTTGAAGAATATAGTGTATAAGAATTCAGCCAACCCTATAGCTATATAAAGTACCATTTTATTGCTATTGAAGCTCACGTCATTTCACACAAATAGAGAGTTTACTCTTGAAAAATACCAGTCAATGCAAGGAGGAGTGTTTGGATTCAAACGAAATATCAACATTCACACTATATATAGGGATGCCAATAGGATGGTGCGGGGCGGGTTGAGCTTAACCCGTAACAAATTTAATTCGCCCCACCCTGCATAACTTTTTTCCATTCTCAACCCGCCCCACCCCGCCTTGCATAAACCCACTCCGCATGAACCCACCCCACATAATTTTTTAATATTTTCTTTTTCTAGTTAAGTTTGATACTAAAAATAAAATTTATAAATATAAATTCATTTTTTCATTAAGTGGTATTAATTTAATAGGATAGTGACTTAAAATTTTATTTTTTAGAGGTCAATTGGGAAACATGTAAGAAATTGAATTATTTTTTATTGAACCATTTTCATGTACTATCTTGAATATTTTAGTAGCTTTAAGGAAATTATCTTAATAAATAATGCTCTATCACACTTATAACATGTAAAAAAATAAAATTAAGTTTAAACCCACATAAAATCACACCGCAACCCGCCCCTCCCCGCATTAGTTTTAAAAAAACACTCTGCAACCCGCCCCGCCCTGCATTAGTTTTAAAAAACCCTCTGCAATCTGCCTCGCCCCGCATTAGTTTTAAAAAAGCCCTCTTCAACCCGCTCTGCCCCGCATAGCCCTAAACTCACCCCATTGCCATCCCTAACTATGTATCAACGATAGAGAACATGTTCCATAGGAAGATGTTGTTTAGTTTTTGAGTTGGTTATATATGTTTGAGTCCTTTTTATCTTTGATTGTAATCTATTTTTCTTATCCGAAGTATTATATATAGTAGGTCATCATTATTGGAGTTTGTTTTAGCTTTCAAAAGTATGTGTTTCTGTAGACAATAAAATTCGCGTCGAGAAAATAATAATCAAGAACGGAAAAATTATGCAACAATCGTTTTATTGATTTAAAGTGTGAGTGTTACAATCTCTATGATTCCTCTAAATTCGCCTTTTCGAATAGAAATTCAAGGGCTCTTGAGCTTGTTCTTGAATCCTTAATGAACTTGGACTTTAACTTTATCTTGATCTTGACTTGAACTTATCTTGATCTTGACTTCTAGTTGAATTCAAGGACTTCGAGCTTGATCTTGAATCTGTCGGTCTTGATCTTGATCGTTCTTGAACTTGAACTTTATCTTGATCTTGACTTCTAGTTGAATCCAAGGGATTCAAGCTTGATCTTGAATCCGATGGTCTTGATCTTGATCGTTCTTGAACTTGAACTTTATCTTGATCTTGACTTCTTCAAATCTTGAATTTGAACACTTGAATTCTTCAATTCTTCAATTCTCGAATTCTTGAACTTGTAGCTTGTAGAGAAGTTGCGGTTTTGATCCACGAGCTTTCTCTAGCTTCTTGTTCGAATTCTTGGTTCTCTTTTCTGAATTATGAGGACCCCTATTTATAGTTTTAAAATAGAAGAGTTGTGATTGAAACAGGACTCCCTTCGGCCAATCAAATTTAAGTGACATGGTATATGGACTTTATGGAGCGGGCCTTAATTAAATACATATTGGGAAAATTGTATATAATAGCAAACTATTAGTTCAAATTAAATGCTATAAATATAGTTTGATTTAATTGTACCTCATAGCAAACTGTTGCTATTTCACCTCTCTCCTGATGAATCTCGCTCGCCACTCTCGTTCTCTCCCTCGCCTCTCTCATTTTTTATACAAACGCAAGTGTATAAAGTGCGTTT
>JAJOOE010018929.1:0-14073 GCA_036250405.1 Solanum raphanifolium | reverse complement strand
AACCCACAAAAGGGCTCGGAAAGATATCGAAAACCTCCAGACACAAAAGAAGGGTCAATCTAGACCAAACTCGACATTCCGGAGCTAACCACGCTGACGGAATTCTCATCCGAGCGCGTTTACTCAGAATGTTGACCAAAGTCAAACGTAGGCCAAATTTCAAAGGCTAAAATGCCTAATCGCACCGACTCACACTGAAAACCTCGGGAGTCATGTCGACTATGCTACTAGCCTAAAATGACCCTTCCGGAGCTGATGAAATTGTCAGAATTGGATTCCGATGTCATCTTCTTGAACTTTTGATCGAAAATGATCGCTCAAGGTTCATAAGCTCCAAAACACAAAAACTCACACCAAGACCAAACGAACGACCAGGTGACCGAACTGTCAGTCCCAGCAAGTCATAAATGACTTGGGGTTGCTATAGGAACGCTCTAAACGACACACAGAAGGCAAGACACAGAAATGACCATGAGGGTCATTACATGGACATGCTTCTTTTGGATATCTTAATAAATTGTTTCCTAAGTTATTTACAAAATTTGATGTTTCTGATTTCCATTGTGATGTCTGTGAACTTTCAAAGAATCGCCGTGTGTCTTTTTCACCAAAAATGAATATAAAAGTTCAATTCCTTTTATGATTATACATTCAGATGTTTGGGGTCCATCCAAGGCGAATACGTTAGGTGGATCACGTTGGTTTGTTACTTTTATAGACGATTGTACTAGAATGACTTGGGTGTGTTTGATGAAGTTCAAAAGTGGAGTGAATTTATTGTTTCAAAAGTTTCATAAAATGATTTGCACTCAAGATAATGCCCAAGTAAGAGTTTTACGTAGTGACAATGGGGGAGAGTATTCCAGCTATGAACTTAAGCGATATTTAGAAGCACATGGAATTGCTCATCAAACTACTTGTCCCAATTCACCCCAACAGAATGAGGTAGCCGAGAGAAAATAGTCATTTATTAGAAGTTGTTCGTGCTCTATTGATTGAAGCTCATTTGCCACAATGTTATTGGGGAGAAGCACTCACTTGTGCAATATATTTAATTAATCGAGTGCCTTCTAGCAGAATTAACTTTAGAACACCATCTTAAGCTCTTGCTGAAGCGGTGATTGCACCGACAGTACCAAATTTGACTCCTCGTGTTTTTGGTTTTGTAGCATTTGTGCATCTTCATAAGCATCAACGCGACAAGTTATCCCTTCATGCACTGCGGTGTTTTTTTTTTTGGGATATGCTACTCATCAAAAAGGGTACATATGTTTTTATCCTCCAACTCAACGAATGTTTGTTACAATGGATGTTGTTTTTCATGAAGAGTCTATGTATTTTTCTAATGAAACAAAACTCCAAAGGGAGGACGTGAAGGATATTTTGTCTCTAAATTATGAAAAATTGATACTTTCTGCACCTAGTAACCAAATGAATCAAGTTTATGTGGTGGTGAACATAAAAAAATGGGACATAACCAAGATATGGTAGAATCAGATTTGGGTACTGCTGAAAATCAAGAAATTGAAGAAGAAGATTTGTGTGCTACTGGAAATCAAGAAATTGGAGAAGTTAGTCCAATATCACATGAACCCCTCACCCAACAAGCAACTGATGTGCCAAATCAATTGTCGCCAACTCAGGATGTTTCTGATTTTGTACCTGAACCATCAGTCAAACAACTATCACCACAACACCATAGAGATCTTACTAAACCCACCTATGAACCAGAAATTTCTGGTAAGACTAGATATCCATTGAGCCATTTTATGTCTAATCATCGTTTGTCAGAATCAAATAAGTCATTTGTAAATCAATTATATGTTGTATCTATTCCTAACAATGTGCAAGAAGCCTTAATTGATCCCAGGTGGAAAGCAGCTATGGATGAAGAGATGAAATCCTTGAAAAAAAATGATACATAGGAACTTGTCGATCGTCCGAAAGAAAACAGTTGGATGTCGATGGGTGTATACAGTCAAGTACAAAGCAGATGGTATGATAGAACGATTCAAAGCGAGATTGGTGGCTAAGGGATATACTCAAACCTATGGAATCGACTATATCGAAACATTTGCACCTGTTGCAAAAATCAACACAGTTCGAGTGTTATTATCCTTGGCCTGCAAATTTTGATTGGCCACTACAACAATTTGATGTGAAAAATTATTTTCTACATGGTGAGTTGTCTGAAGAAGTCTAGATGGACTATCCTCCAGGGTACGAGATACCGAGATTACATGATTATAGAGTATGCAGATTGAAGAAATCACTTTATGGGTTGAAACAATCACTAAGAGCGTGGTTTGGAAAATTCACCAAATCTATGAAGGCATTTGGCTATACTCAAAGCAACACTGATCACATTTTGTTCTTGAAGAGACAACAAGGTAAAATTATTGCCCTTATTGTATATGTTGATGACATGGTGGTGACTGGAACTGACCCTGAAGAAAGGAAAGCTCTCCAAAACTACCTGTCTAAAGAATTCAAAGTTTTTCCTTGAAATTGAAGTGTCTAGATCATCTAAAGGAATTTTCTTATCCCAAAAAAACATACTTTAGATTTGTTAAAGGAAACTGGCATGACAGCTTGCCAACCAGCAGATACACCTGTTGAAGAAGGCCTGAAATTAAGTGTTGAACCTAATCAAATTCCAGTTGATAAAGGAAGATATCAGAGACTTGTAGGAAGATTGATGTACCTGGCACACACAAGACCAGACCTTGCTTATTCTTTAAGTGTGGTAAGTCAATTTATGCATAATCCTGGAGAGCAACATATGAATGCAATTATGCGCATCTTGAAATATTTGAAGTCTGCTCCAGCAAAGGGAATTTTGTTCACAAAATGTACAGATCCTCTAGTGATAAATGTATATACGGATGCTGACTGGGCTGGAGCTATCGATGACAGACGATCTACTTCGGGATATTTCACTTTTGTGGGAGGAAATCTTGTTACATGGAGAAGCAAAAAACAAAATGTCGTTGCTTGCTCAAGTGCGGAGGCGGAATTCGGAGGAATGGCACTTGGAATATGTGAAGCATTATGGTTGAGACTTCTCTTAACAGATTTGGGTTATCCACCTAAGGCACCAATCTAACTATATTGTGATAATAAGGTTGCATGTGATATTGCACATAATTCGGTACAACACGATCGTACCAAACATATAGAAGTAGACAGGTTTTTCATCAAGGATGGAAAGATATTAGAGTTACCTAAGATTCGATCGGAGGACCAATTGGCTGATCTTCTTACTAAAGCAGTTTCGAGTAAAATGTTCTCCAAGTTTGGGAGCAAGTTGGCCATGTTCGACATCTATGCACCAACTTGAGAGGGAGTGTAGAGATATTTTAGGACTTGATTCTGTAATCTTTTAAAATAGGAACTCAATTCTAGTAATCTTTGTAAAATAGGAAGATATTAATTCATTTCCGTATATGTAACTTAGCAGTAGTTATATAATCATTACATGCCTCCTTTGAGAAATAATAGACTACAAAATGAAATATTCTTGAACAGATATTACTTGAGCATACGTCCTCCACCAGTTGATAGGTTTCTTAGCCTAGACCTAAGACGTGTTACAATTCAAGCTGAGGTCATTCTTCTTCTTTGGAGATAATACATTTTATACATCTAAAAGATGTCCCTCTTCTTTCCAATGTGTCATATGAGCCCACGGAAGTTTCTTTAAAGACGGGAACATAATCTTGCTAACACTGGTTTTAAAGTTAAGAGTTGAGTATCTCCAAGAATCCTAATTAGAATTGGACACGTCTTGTAGAGTCCAAATTAGAATTGAACATGTCTCATAGAGTGCGTAGATTTTATACAAACAGTGGTCAGGCGGGTTAGGGTTGGAGTTCCAAGGGAGAGCAGAGCAAGTTCGGCCAAACCCAATAACTTTGACTCAAAATATAGGTATGACAGAGCCTTTACAGGTACTCAAGATTATGTACATTGTTGAGATGAAGCTAATATGATTAATTAGACTATGCAAATTCTGATAGCAAAGCTACTGTAGTTTGATGTCAAATTTTGCTGAATTTGAAACCTTTTTCTCCATGTAGCTATTGATTTCAGTTGATAATATTGTTACTTATCAGTAGTAAAAGATAAGATAATGCACCTTTTCTTTTATTCTTAGAGTTGTGGCATGTTAATTTAACGATGTGAAAAGCAGTTGCGTGTACTGTGATCGGATAGTGTTTGGAAATCCCTTACCTATTTTGTGTTCTTGTTTATTTTCTGCAGATTCTTGTTGCCAATCATTTAATATTATGCCTCAAAATGAAAAAAAACAACTCGTACCTCTCTCCGATGTACTTAGCAACCTTCCCGATAGTGTAATTGATGACATTCTAATGAGTTTGCCTTTACGAGATGCTGTGAGGACAAGCATCTTATCGAAGAAATGGAGATATAATTGGTGCAGACTTCCACAGCTGAAACTTGATCAAACACTTTGGGAAACAGAAGAGGACTTAATATCCCCTACAATTGGATTTACTAACATTCTTTATCACTTCTTGACCCTTCATACAGGACCAATTACCAAGTTTATCCTAGATATTCCTGATCTAGAAGCATGTCCTAATATCGACCACTTGATATATTTTCTCTCCAGGAATGGCATTCAACATCTTGTCCTTAAACTTCCGTTTAGTAGTCAACCATACAATTTGCCTTTTTCATTCTTCACATGTTCGCAATTGAGGCATCTGTTTCTCAAGGAATGTCTAATACATCCTCCATCGGTCTTTAAGGGATTTGATAAGTTAATTAGCTTAGAACTAATTGAAGTCAAAATTTCTTCTGCATTGCTTGGAAGTTTAATCTCACATTGCCCGTTGCTTGAGCATTTGGTGCTGCAGCACGACGCGATTACAGATCACATTGAAATTAGTGCGCCCAAGCTGAGGTCATTTATCTTCACTGGCAGTATAAATTTTTTACATTTAAAGAATGCCCCTCTTCTTTCCAAAGTTTCATATGAGCCTACAGAATTTCGTGTAAAGGCAGAACATGATGTTTGCAAGATTTTTGAGTCTATTCCTGCTCTCGAGAATCTCTGCTGGATTAACGATTGTGTCCAGGTAATATTGCTTCGCAACTTGCATTTTCATAGATATACCATCTTTTGGGCTTTGAGTCATCCTGATTTTTGACATTTTCTTCCTAGGACGTGCGTGTTGGACCAGCTGAAGTTATACCAACAAGGCTCCCTTATGCTCTTCACTGTCTTAAACGCCTTTACATATCTGGCATTACTCTGGTAGAATTCTTTGATGTTTCGTTTGCTCTTTGCTTGATAAGAAGCTCTCCAAATTTAGAAGATATTGAAATTGAGGTTGTTAATGATGTTTCCTTTTCTCGTTTTTCATATGTATTGACTTTCTTATTCTGTATGCTCATCTGATGGGTTTTTCTTGATCCTTTCTTAGATGTATGTTGTTAGTGATGAGGACTATTTTGTACATGTGCCCCGGGAGGCTGTTGATGAGATTCATGCAAGCTTCTCAGATATGACATTTAATCGCCTGAGGACGATTAAGCTTAGCAATGTAGCAGGAGCAGGGGCTGAAATGCAACTTATCAAGGTTTTATTGGCCAAGTCTCCAGCACTGGTCAAAATGGTAATCGATCCCTATAGAATGAAAGCAGAAAAATCTCTCAAAGTACTCATAGAGATAACAAATTTTCAGCGGGCATCATCTAAAGCCCAAGTTGGATACAATGTAGATTAGTATCCATATCACAATCCTTCTTGATCTTAACATGTCTTTAATCAGATCATGATCTTTGGCTAAAATGTTTTGAAATCGTAAAATGAATGTTAATGCAGCAGTAAGACTGTTGTTTTGCATTTGCCACTGTGAAGACTGTATCAGTTTGGGAACATAAGTGAATCTGGATGGATGTTTTTGATTAATCTGTTTCAATGTCTGTTCTTTGAATGATCTATTGGATGAGACTTGGGTTGGTTACTGATCTTTTTAATATATTCATTGTGGTTCTCATGGTCATTTTGCATTTTTTTAATTTGATATAATGATGACATGAGTTGAGCGTAAATGGAATAGTGAGGATTCATATAGTTGATTTCAACTAGTTGTTTTATGAGAGTCGTATTTATTTAGTTGGACGTTGAAGACACATTGTTCTGAATAGTGAGAAAGAATGAAATTCGATCAAATCCCTTAATCTTAATGGTTAGTAAACAATACCCCTTTTGAATGGAAAAAGATAATCCCTTTGAACAACATTTTTCAATGAGAATTATGATATAAGCTGAAATTGAATTTCAATAATATTATTCTTACAAGCTCAAAGTTACAATTCCACATCCCAGAAAAATTATCACTCAAAACAGGAAGAGGAAAAAAAAGAAGGGGATTGGGGGGGAGGGGCAGTTGCTCATAAATCTTTTTCCTGTACAGTCAGTACATATCCCATTCCTTTATGCAGCTACCATATGATCATATATACAAGCTCAATCGAACCCTAACGCGGACAAAAGTCTGGTATATAAGTGGAGAAGAGTAAAGGGGCGGGTCTATCATCCACCTAGTTATGAACCGTGCACTATTGACCCTCGAGGACTTCTCGGTTATCAAAAGAAGAAATAAAAAACAAGCTCAATAACATACATATATTACTTCAGCATTCTATCTCAGATGCCCTTTTTTGTTTCATCTAATTGACTATCTTGTATAATCTACATCACCTTGGTCCTGATAATTCCATTGCTTGAACAAGCAATGAAGAATCATCAGTAAGATCAGAATATCTTTCTGAAGAGGAGAACTCATTGGCTCTGCATCGCGTAGATTCTGCTCTTTGAGAAGCTTCCCATTTCTCTGCAAGTCCGTCTCCTTCGAGCATTCTTACCACTTCTGATATTTTTGGTCTATGACTAGGGTGATACTGAGTGCATATTAGAGCTACTTGTACCATTTCCTCAAGCTCGATCCGATCATATTTGTCCTTTAAGTCCTTGCTCACCAGCAAATCAAGCTTTTTCTCCAGGTGAATCTTCTTTACCTGCAACAAATATGCACATTGATATTATCAACCCCAACAAGAATCAAGATATTCTCTCCATTTCGTTTTGTTTGTCTTAGTTTGATCGAGCACAAAGTTTCAGTATGTTAATACGACTTTTGAATCTTGTCATCAAATACCCTTTGAAGGTAAAAATAGAATGTTGAAATAAAAAACATACTTAGTAGATATAGAATGGTCGTAGGCATTTTTTTTCTAAACAGACTAAAATGAAAAGTAAGACAAATTGAAACGGAGGGTTTTGTCACATCTTGGAATGTGTAATACTTACCCAATCAAGCATAATGCCTTTCTGATTTGCTGCTTTACCAAATTCTAGAGCTCTCTGGCCAGATATCAACTCTAGCAGGAGAATTCCAAACCCGAAAACATCTGTTTTATCAGAGGACTGTCCTGTAGAGAGATACTCAGGAGCTATATGTCCTACAGTTCCCCTAACTGCAGTTGTGACATGTGAATCGCGATGATCCAATAGCTTTGCCAATCCAAAATCTCCCACGACAGCCTCACAGTCATCGTCGAGCAATATGTTTGCTGCCTTCACATCCCTGTGGATAATCTTTGGATCACACTGCTCATGTAGATATAGTAAACCTCTTGCAGCTCCTAATGCAATTCTTTTTCTTGTAGTCCAGTCCAATGGTGGCTTGGCTGCAAGAAACAACAGAAATAGAGAAATCTACCATCAGGTATCTGAAGTCCACTAGTTCGACTATTCCGGTTCACACAGGTAAGCCTACTATGGTTAAGGATGACGGGATCTCAACCATCCCACCATATTTAAGAATACTTGCAGAATCTTTAGTTTTCTAAGGTTGTTTCTTTTTACCTTTGAGACGAGAAGCAACGCTTCCATTAGACATGTAAGGGTAAACCAGAAGCCTTTCAGTTGGTGTCATGGAGAACCCATACAAACGTAGGAGATTGCGATGCACTGCCAAGCTGATCATTTCAACTTCTGTTTGGAATTGTTTGTCTCCTCCGATTGCATTTCCATCTTTGAGCCTTTTTACAGCAACAATCGTGCCATCACTAAGACAACCTTTGTACACGTTTCCAAAACCGCCTTTTCCCAGTATCTTCTTGTTGCTGAAGTTGTTTGTGGCAACTTGAAGTTCCCTAAATTGGAACCTCCTCAAGTTTCCCAAACACACTTGTTCATGATGTTGTTCTGAAATTATCAACAAGCATGATCCTCTTGGTTAAAGCAAGACATTACTAGTATCTAGAGATTCGAGCAATATAGGTTTTAGCTGCATATCATACTCACCATTGATGTCAAAGAAAATTTGCTTGTTGTGCTTTTGTCTCCACCATAGAAACATTCCAAACCCAATAATTAGTAGGCAGATGCATCCAAGACTTGTCCCAAAGGCTAAGGCAATTTTGTGAGTTTTAGATCTTCCAAAAGGCTGAGCATCTGAGATATAACAAGAAACTTTTCAGTTGTGAATAGTATAACACAGAAACTATCCAAGACTTCATGATGAATCCTTATAATAGAGTTGTAGTTAATCATAATAATGTTGAAAGCAGGAGACTTGACAACAACCAAGATTTGTGGAATAGTCGAGGGGCACACAATCTGGCTCGAAAAAAAACTTAGGAGGATGATTCAAGATTCTTACTTTGTGAGTTGTTCAAAGTGAAGGGCAAAGGCATGGATGTTGTTGTTCCATTGCATTCTGGTTCTTTTCCAGTTGCACATATAATAGGATTTCCCAAAAGGCTGCATCAATGAGAGAAAAAATGATTTATTTTCTCTAATCTTTAGCAAAGGGAAAAAAAATGAAATTCAAAGAATTGTTCAAGAAACTTACTTGAATGTTTTAGCTAGAAGCCTTGGCACAGGACCACTCAAATTATTAAAAGACAAGTCTCTAGAAAAAAAAACAAAAATCCCATCAAAATATACTCATGAAAACAGAAAGCAATTAGGAAAAAGGTGCACAAAGCATTCCACGTTCACGCAAGGTCCGGGGAAAGGCTACACCCCAAAGGGTATACTATAGGGAGACTACCCCTAACTCGAACGCGTGACCTATATAGATAACAAGGAGACAAGTTTACTGTTGCTCCGAGGCTCCCCTTCAAGTATGCGAAAATAAACAAAACTAAATGAAGCTAAGGAACTTACAGAAGAGTAAGTTGAGTCATATTAGACAATTCCAAAGGAACAGCTCCACTAAGACTATTGTTGTTTAGTCTCCTATAACACAATTGAAAAAGAAAAAAAAACCATAATCATTAGCTTTTTATAATTCAAGAACTCATTTTTATATCAAAATCTTTAAAATTTTCTTTGCTTACAAGTATTGAAGGCTTTTTAATTGAGCTAAAGATGAAGGGATTTTCCCAGTGAGTTGATTATCAGAAAGATCAATTGTATTAAGTTTCTGAAGCATTCCAAGTTCAGTTGGAATTGGTCCTGTTATATTATTGCTCTGCAGAAGCCTGTTTTAAAAAAAAAAGTTAAAAAGTAATATTAGTACTACTATTTTCTATATTCTTGATTCAAATAATCAATCATTTGAAATTTCATTATTTTTTCTTCATATAAAGTACTCACAGTAGATCCAAGTGAGTCAAGTTGTGGATGTATGGTGATATTTTCCCAGACAAACTTTGGCTTGAACAAGCCCTGCACAATTCAAGAAAACTTGTAAGCACTTTCATCCTTAACTAGAGGTCTCAGGTTCAAGTATTAGGAATAGAAAAGGTTTTGTTAGTCGGGCTCCAATGCAGATACCGGACAATCGGGTATACTTACAAGCCAGTGACAAATTTATCATTTGAACAAGTGATCATATTCCAGCTACATGGATCAACAGAACTTTCATCCCAATTCAAAACACCAAGTGGATCATGTAATGAGTTCTTGATCTCCATTAAAGCTTGCACTGTCCAAAATCAACATAACAATAAAGTTAAAATAGATGAAATTCTTGAAATATTTTAAATTTGTTCAAATCTCATTCCTTTCAAAAAAAATCAGAAACCCCTTATGAATTTTTCACAAAAAAGTATCAAAGTTTCAATCTTTATGAGAACTAGCCTTCATAATCAACTCCAACAGGGGTAAACATATTTCAAAATTCTTAATATTTCTAAAATTTGATCAAAATCACATTCCTTTCAAAAATTTCAAACACCCCATATGATTTTTTCAAATAAAAAGTCATAAAGTTTCAATCTTCATGAGAAAAACCACAAGAACTAACCTTCATAATCAACTCCAACAAGGGTAAGCATATTTCAAAATTCTTGATATTTCTAAAATTTGATCAAAATCTCATTCCTTTCAAAATTTTCAAACACCCCATATGATTTTTTCAACAAAAAAGTCATAAAGTTTCAATCTTTATGAGAAAAACCACAAGAAACAACCTTCATAATTAACACCAACAGGAGTAGATCATACTTTTAAATTCTTGATATTTTCTAATATGATCAATCTCATTCCAATAATGTCTCAAAGTTTCAATCTTTATTAAAAATAACAAGAACTAACCTTCATAATTAACACCACCAGGAGTAAGCATAGCATTAGAGTAAACCAAGAAACTCAACAACACCACAAAACCAAAAACACTTCTTGTTTCCATTTGTCTTAAAACTTCAAGAAAACAGCTAAACAAAGAGTAAAAATGGGATCTTTTTTTATAGAAGAAGAATTTGGGACTTGGTTTTTTCACAAATAAAAAAACACAAATCATTGGAAAGTGGTACAATTCCTCATGCTTTGCTGCTTCATTTTACAGAAAACTTGCACTCACTCACTCACTCACTCACTCAAAGTTTCAAACAGCTTTATGTCAGACTCTTTCAAAAAAACAAATAAAAAAACAGAGGTTTTTGGTGGTAAAAAAGTGAGAGCAAAAACAACATGCCAGCAACTTTACTTCAGTAAAGCAAACAACAAATATATAAAAAGGAAAAAATCATAAAGGTAGTGAAAAAACAGAAAAATCCCTTTAATCATTCATCGGTTTAGAATATTTTTTCAAGAAATTAAAAAAAAAATGTAAAGGGTATTTGAGAATCTAACTGTTAAGCACTAAAATGATAAATAATATTATATATTTTTATTATGCAAAATTCTTTTTGTGGGTCATGGGGGTAGAGTAGGGTGAGTTGAGGTAAGTTGGACATGCTTATTGGGATTGCTTTAATTAAACAAACAAGGAATCTAATATTCCCTCTGAAATTTTGTAAAAAAAAATTGTTATTTTAGGAGAAACAATTCATGGATTTATGTGCAGACATATATAATATGTACTAAAAATAATATTTTCTCAATATCAAAAGATAGTATTTCCCTAGGATACAAATGTGAAAAAATAATCAATGAATTCATACAGGGGAAAGAATTGATTGATTTATTATTTTCAGTAATCCAAAGAGAATATATTTTGCTTGGCATTCAAATTTTTGCTTAAATACATCAGTAGCTTTTTAAATTTATGAGCAAATTTCATTTAGAAACTTGAACTATGATGTGTTCCTATTGAATATTCAAATACATGATAATAAAAGTGTTTTCCATTAGATATTTTTAGTTCAAATGATAAAATATTTTTTTATGTGTGTTTTTGTTAAAATGTAGATAAGTTAATCACTTAAAATATGTCATTTCCTTTAATTATACGAATTAGTCTTAATACGTCATAAAACATTAGACATATTTTCATTGAGGATGATGTATATAACTAAAAGAGATGACATATTTTAGATGAATAACTATTTTCGATTACTTTCAAAGTTATTTGGGATATAATTACAAAAGGTTTGATCAAACTAAAGGTCCATTTGGACATACGCTCTGGAATCATGATTTGAGGTTGAAGTTTTGTTTGGACATGTCATTTGAATTTTTTAAGTTGTATTTTTGTTATACACATGAAAATCCCACAAGTTGTGAAAACTGTTAAACTTCCTCAATTCTTATATAATCTTAGCAGATGAGCAAACCATAGTACATAATCCATAAACAAGATATCGAAATATCCTTAGCCACCACTTTGATAAATTGCATATATCCATGTTCCTTTACAAATAAATGTTCGCAATAACAAACTAATTTTAAATACACATAATTGATTATAAAGATTCATCAGTCAAAAATAGTAGTATTTAGTATTCTTTAATATAATATTTTCACATAGTACAGACAATCTATTCCGGCCAAGCAAAAGTCTTTTTTGTTTTTGCTAAATCTAAAATGATGGGTCATTTTTTTTACAAAATATACACTTATGGATCAAATTTTATATTCAGAAGAAACATGGACCCTCAAATTATGTTTTTTTGATAATTTGGAATTAAAAATTATGACCTTAAATCACATATTCATATGCTAATTTGAAATCCTGACTTCGTATCACATTTCCAAACGCAAGTTTATTGTTTGTGAGTTGTGAAATTATTTAAAAAATTAGATATAAGTGTATCTTATAACTTTTGATTTATTTTAGCTTAAATACTTTCAACACTTACAAAAGCTATGAAAAAAATATATACTTAGTCAAAACTCAAAACACTCTCTATAAGAGAATATTTTTTCTATATCTATTAACAAAATAAGCTTTATAGTTGTGGGTGGGGAGGGTTTGACTTTGGAAGTGAAGTGGAGATCTTTAAAATTCTTTTTCTCAATATTCCACTTCAATTTTTTAGAAGAATAATGCTAATATATGAAGGCTATCAAAGAATTTTAAGAAGAAATTTTTTTATACTAGTGTAATGTGTTGATGAAAACTATTTCAAAGCAGTTTGGTGATTAGTTTATTTCGTATATATCACAAATGACCGCATTATTTAAAGTCTTTGTAAATTCATTATTGATTTCTTTTGTAATACAAGTTGTTGTGAGAAAATCTTTTGACGGACATTTTTATACTGTTTTTTTAATCACAACAACAATATATAACATCATTAATATGAGCATATCGACAAGAGGCATAGTGAAAATTAACGACAACTAAAATATAAGATATTCGATCTATTAGTTACTATTCATGTTTTGATTTGTTTATCTTAGTTTAATTTACGAGTTTTAGAAAATCAGCATTATAGTTGTGGCCTTTGTTGGGGGTGGGAACAATTAAAGGGTTTGACTTTGGAAGTAAAGTGGAGATCTTTAAATTAAAGTTCTTTTTCTCAATATTCCCTTTCAATTTTTGAGAAGAATAATGTTGATATTATGAAGTCTAGGTATCAAAGAATTTAAAAAGAAATTCATTTATATTGGTGTAATACGTTGATGAAAGCTATTTTTAAGCAGTCTGGTGATTAGTCTATATCGTGCAACTACACTACTTGAAGTATATATACCATGCACGATCACATTATTCAAAGTCTTCACAAATTCATTATAGATTTCTATTGTAATATAAATCATTGTGAAAAAAATTTTAACGACACTTTTGGTACTATTTTTTTTAGGGTAAAGGGTCAAATATGCCCCTAAACTATTCGGAAAGGTCTAGATATACCCTTCGTTTAAAGTTTGGCTCACTCATGCCCTCGCCGTCCAACTTTTGGTCTAAATATGCCCTTATGGGCGTTAGTTGGTATGCTGGACATACCCAGCCCATTTTCAATTTCTTTAAATACCACATGGAATTGCCATGTCATTTTGACTTTACCACATAACATTTATATGAAAATGGAAAGAGATCAATTATGCCCCTAAAAAATTCGAACCCATAAACACCTAATCCGACCCATAAATCAACCCCCCTTTTAAATAAACTATCCAACCCGTTTTCAACAATTTTGTTTAAATTTTTATTTTTACGATAAATCCCAAAAATTAGTAATTGATTAATAAAAAATAGAAAAAATATGAAAAAAAAATATATAAAATCAATGCCAAAAATTCACAAATAAATATTGTAACCTTAAATTCAACAATTTCAACAATTTTTTTAAATTTTTTATTTTTTTCGGTAAATCCCGAAAATGAGTAATTGATTAATAAAAAATATATAAAATTAA